>WBNO01014612.1:0-10305 GCA_013400575.1 Peucedramus taeniatus | reverse complement strand
CGGGCTCGGGCTCGGCCTCGGCTCGGCTCGGCGCGGCGCGGCGCAGGTGACACAGGAAGGTGTCCAGGTGGGGTTTGAATGTCTCCAGACACGGAGACTTTTTGACCTCTCTGTTCCAGCCTGTTCCAGTGCCCCCGCCCCTTCAACATAAAGTGTTTCCTCATGTTGTGGTGGAACTTCTTTGTTTTACTTATGGTCATTGTTCCTCGTTCTGTCACTGTGTACCACTGAAGAGTCTATTACCACCTCTTGGCCCCCACTTTTGTGATATTTATATGCATAAATGAGATCTCCTCTCAAGTCTTCTCCTCTCCAGACTAACTAAGCCCAGCTCCCACAGCCTCTCCTCATAAGAGATGCTCCAGACCCCTCATGACCTTTGTGGCCTCCTCTGGACCCTCTCCAAGAGCTCCTTGTTTTTCTGCTCCAGCCCAGAACTGGACACTGCAGATGTGTCACCAGGGCCACGTAGAGGGGGAGGATCCCCTCGCTCGACCTGCTGCCCACTCTCTTCCCAGCACACCCCAGGGTGGGATTTACCCCTGAAGAGACTCCTGAGCAGTGCCCACCCTGGGGCTCAGGCTCGGGGCTGTCCAGCTCGTCCCCTCTGTCACCCCAGGTGTTCCCTGCCGTGGGTGCCACTCCAACAGCAGCCCGGGACAGGGAGGGGTGATACAGACACGGGTGCCCTGGGTTTCTTAAAGTAGAGATGGAGTGCACTGAAATAGAAACATCCTGAGCACTCTTCTGGGCCTCCATGTGAATCACACACAGCCCTCACAGAAGTCAAGCAGGCACTAACACTGCTGAGTGCTGGTGGGAGCTGCAGCGCCAGCGACCGCACTAATAATTCATGGCACGCTTTTACTGAGTGGAGGAAGATGTGCTCCTGCTCTGATCCCTCCTGTGCTCTAATTTCAGTGGTAAAATGAGGTTGACAAGATTCCAGCACTTGGACTTGGAGTGTTATGGGCCACTCCCAAAATTTGCCCTAAACCAGGACAGCCACTTTGTGCTTGCCTTCAAAGTAGGAAAATAAAGGAGGGAGAGCAGCACGCACAGCAGGTACGCAGAACCTCAGACATCACTTCTGATTAACTCAAAATGTTTTGCCTCAGATTACTTCCTCTCTTGAAAATGCATAAAATGAAATTATTTATGTTTTAAAAGTCAGATATGAGGAGCTGCAAACATGGATTGCGCAGATCAGAGCTACAAAGTACAAAAAAAAAGAAGAAAAAACCTTATTTTTAATAGGTCAAGAAACCTAGAGGGAAAAAGGAGAGTGAAAAGCCTTTGTTTCTGTTTCTGGGGAAGGATGCTAACGGGTCTTTTTGTCCCTCTTAAAAGATTCAAATTATAGCTACCCATCTGCAGATCCCTAAAGAATGTGCTAGAACACGACATTGCAAGCACTAAGAGTAAAAGCATCTGGAGGGAGTTCTTTGGGAAGACTTCTTGAATCTATTTCATGGTAACATGGTTGTACTTAATAGAAACACACATAAAACAAAAGAAAAAAAAAGTAAAAAATTAGAAGATTACCTTATCAAAGAATTAAAATCTCTCTTCTTTTTCAATACAGAGTGGAGAACATTCCTACATAGTTTCTCTGGTCCTTTGATGCTAATTCTTTCAAGGCAGAATTGATTGTTAAAGATTTCTGTCTCTGCTGCTTGCTCCAGCCCTCACTGACAAAGTTATCACTCCACAAGAGAATTAGTATCAAAGAACACTAATCTATTTTCTCGTGATTTGACATATGTCCATACAAAATTTTTATCAATTTAACAAAACCTTCAAAAAAACCAAGTTTAAACTGAGCTTTAGCTTGTGTATAGAGGAGTCAAGTTCAGTATTGACTGAAGACTGAAGACTGAAGTTAAGAATTATTTAATTCTTAACTCTCTGAAATAGTTTGGCTAGGTTCTCTTCCTCTTCTGCAGGCTATTATATCCAAATGCTTATTATTGCCACCACTATGATAGCTCATTATGAAGCACCATTAGATAATGGACTCTTCTCCTTCCTTTCATCTGCTTAGTTTGGATTCATGAGAGTTTTTTTCTTGGTCAACTAATAATCATCCCCAAAGTGAAGACTATTGTGAAGGAGCAGGTGTACTTTTGTTGAATCCTTTGATGATAAAGGATGACAGAATCCTTTATACCTAATGCTAGGGTATAGATTATGTGTTGTCATTCTCTTTATCATCTGACCACATTAAGAGTGATTGTAGTTCTACAGAAATTTTACAGTAATCAGGAATTTTACAGTACAGAAATTGTGCAGTAATCTTACAATTCACATTGCATTTACCTTAGCAGTATCAGATGATGAGATGATGAATAAAAAAGCTTCACAGCAAACTTCTCACTATTGTATTATAGTCATCAGAGGAGTACAGTCTTATATAAACCCCCACCACACCTCAGTATCAGAATCACTTCCAATTTCTCTAAGCCAGACTTTCAGATCAGAAAGTTCCTTGACTATCCACTGATCTGACTATCCTCCCAGCTTTCAGGCAGAAAACTGGAATATCATTAGGTTTTTTTTCCATTTAATAAAAAAGGCTGATATGTTTAACATTAAATAGCTCCTAGCTTGTTCAGATCAATCCTGGGACCATGGCCAGTGTAAAACAAGATGCAGGATCAGAAAACCATCTCCAGTCTGTTTTCTCCAGCTGCACAGGGGGAAAGCTTTTTTAGAAAATATGTGTTAGTAAAAACAGGATCTGTGACACTGGTCCTACCTGTCCATGTTCTAAACACAGGTCAAAAATGCCTGGAGAGCACGTGAGTCTTCTATTAGATCAGAAGTAGTTCTCACTTATCCAGGAATCTCTAAAAGCACAGGGAAATTCCTTCAGAAAGTATTCCAATGGATTAAAAAGGGGGCAGTTAAACTGATCATAAGGGTGGTTTATTTGACAGTAGTTCAGCAAGAAATGACAGTGATATCTTAAATGATTGAAGTAATTTGAAGAAACTGCTACTCATACTGCCCTTCCTTGCTGGAATCTGAATCCAGAGGAACTGTGATTTGAACTGTGAATGTTGACCTATTTATTCTACTTTGGGAGGAATAAATACTTTTAGAATATTCAAGAAGGAAATACAAACACTTACTGGTTAAACAAACGAAGGATGTATACTTTTATATCAGCTTTTAGGAATCAGAAACAGATAAAGTCCAAATAATGAGGACTAATAAGATATTCCTTTGCATTTAATCTTGTAAATTGCTCTGTTTAATGGAAAACAAGGATGTTCAAAATGACAGATTAGAGCTCTAATTCTCTCTAAAGGTCTCTTCACTCAGCAAAGCATTTTGTGAGAGGCTGAACTAATGAAGATTTTATTGGGTCTTTTTTGCTGAATAAAACCATCAGTCTTCACAAAACACGTAAGAATTGCCAATCTCTGAGTTGTCTCTCCATCTCAGACTGGACTGAAAGGAGCGTGACCAAAATTGTTTAAAAAAGTGAGCTGCAGAGAGATTCTTAGTTAGACAAGGCAATCACAAATGCCTCCTCTTTTTAGAGTGACTCTAGGAATTGGTGAAGGAAAAACCTGGATGATAAATACAAACAGTCACCATTATTTGACAATATAGCTTAGGGCCCCCCGAGCCACACACTGAGTTATTATATTTGTCATGGAGCAGAATCAGAGTGGTTTTATCAGCACAATCAGTCAGTTTAGCTAAACAGGAGGTCAGCCACAGTACAGCTGGAACATGACAATACTGATCTGGGGATCAAGGCTGCTCCCAGCACTCAGTGCTGAGCTGAACGTTTTGATCTTATGAGCTCACAGCAGTTAATCCAAAGATTTCAGCACCAAAGTACAAATGCGCCCTTTGTTTCCTGCAGTCTGCAACACTGGAAAGGCTTTCTGCATCTGGCATCATGGAAGCATCCTTGTTCATGAAAAATTTAGCAACTCTAAAAGCATCCATGTCCACTCCCAGATTTCATGTATTAGACAAATACAAAAATTGCAGGGTAGAAAGAAAGACCCTTGAACCACACTGAGATACAGATTGAAGATCTATCCTTTTGTGCTGGGCAGATCATCTCTGATCAAAACAGAACACAGCTGTGGAGAAACTGCTTAAATGCAGATAATAGGAAATTCAGGTAAAAGATGATTCTGAAAATCTCACATATACATTAGTGCTTCTTTAACAGCTGTCTGTGGTTTTCAAATACTCCCATAAAATCTCAATATTTACCATGCTGAACAAGAACAGTGGACTTTCCCGGTATCAAGATGTCGACAGCTATTGGCATCAATTAATCAATATTAAATTTCAGCTATACAACTAAGATGTGATTTTCTATAGTTACCCATGGTGAGATTCATCTCACCATGCTTCACTGACTGGAAATCAATGTCCAGTCCAAGCTTCCACTATGGTTAGGAGTGAGATAAGTACCTCCAGAGGATGATCATGCTCCTCCCCTTACACAGGTATTTGAAAAAGAATTCCATATATCACATTGGCTTTGTGTGGGTGTCTGGGTATCTAGGTACTTCCACAATTTCAAGAATCTTTTTCTTAGGCAGAAATGATAAGGTTGTTGAAAAGCATGTTCATTTATCATGAACTAATGATGAACTAATGATCACTGCCTAATCATCTTGTGGCAGAATTATATGTATTTTTATTTTACATATATCTTACACAGTTTATATGAAATTTATCTGACTTCCTTAGAATCCAAGTGCTTAGCAAGATAAATTAAATTTGCATTCTGACCATCTAGAGTATTGGATCACTCCCTGGTTTTCAGTTTTTTAGGTATTGATCCTTCTGAGCTGCTTGACACTTTTACCTCCTTGATTTCAATTCCAGTTGGAAACCATTACCAGAGAGATGAGTCTATTTACTCTAAATGCTATCAGCCCACAGTTCAGTGCACCCTCTCCACTACCCTCTTTCAGTTTAAAGCCACCAAAAAGTCCCTCCCCAGCCTTCTTGCAGCCAGCTGCTCTGTATCAATCCACTTTGCTTCAAACACTATCTCTGGTCCTGATGAATGTCATCAGAGCTTGTTGCATTAGACTGGGAGAGCTCATCTGTCTTCATAAGTTCCAGATGAAAGGATATTACCTAATTTAGCTGGGCCCTTATCCAATGGTGGCCTTGAAGATCAATAGAGAAGTTTTGGAATTGCATTAAATGGCAATTAGGATAGAGCATATCTTGCAGAGTATGGAACATACAGACTCTGGGGAGTTTCTGCTACTCAGTGGGTTAATGATGGATTGTGTCAACATGTGCTTTCTCTTATGAAATTTGCACTAATTTTTTCAGATTACTACTTTAATATTTTGTCCCACACTAGGAATAAATATGGGATTCAACTGACCTTCAGTATTTCATTCACCATTTAGTATATCTCCTTCCTAATATTTCTCGCTCAACTAAGTCCTGTGCTAATGTATTTTTCTTCACTTGAGAATTTCTCTATGCTGTTTTCCCTTTTCTAGTCCCCAGATATTTTCGAATTATGCAGTTCACCTGTAAATCTACCTATAGATACATCTCCTAATGCAGTTTAATGTCCTGTCTGTATTGATGTTTTGTATAATGCAGACATTAAATTGATTTCTTCTCGCTGACACACATTTTTCTTTCTGACTGGTCATATCAACATAACACAGGTATTCATTTCCTCCTTTCATCATACAGTACTCTCACCCTATCTACATTTCACCTGCCAGCATGTGGCCTCATTTATCAGGTACAGATATAGCATGTCTGTTCATTATGCCACTGTGAGGTATGTCTGAATTTAGGCTACCTATGATGGGCTTTTTGTCCTTCCTAATATTTCTAGCCATAGTGAAAAATATTTAATGTACTTGGGGAAAAAAAAAAGGCAGGCTTGAAGGTAAGACCCTTACTGAGACTCAAGAGCTGACATCATTTTTTTAGCTTGGCAATGAACTTTCTTTTGGCAATTTTGTTAGGTACCTATATAGTATACAATGAAATTACATCCATCAGTGCTGTAAGACAAGAACAGAAAATAGAAATGCATAATAAAAGCAATTATCCAGTGGGAATAGGGGTCACCAGTATTAGCAAAGCTATTCTCAAAGAGCTATTAGTTTGGGAAACTATTGAGAGCTGAATCTCATTTCTTCAGTACTTATTACTTTCTATTAACTGAAGAGGGATCCACATTCCTGAAATTACAGTTACTAACCCGTGTTCTCATGGGGGACTTTGAATTACCAGATGTCTGCTGGAAATAGAGTACAGCAGAGAAAAACAGCCTGGGAGGTTTGTGGAGAGTCTGGAGGGTAACTGCCAGACACAGCTGCTGAGGGAACCAGCAAAGGAAAGCAACCCACTGGATCTGTTTTTTGTGGACAGAGAGGGACCAGGTGGGTGATGTGATGATCAGAGACAGTCTTGGGCACAGCCATCAGAAAATCATATTCATCTATGGAGAAGGAAGGGGGTCAGCAAAACTGTGCCTTGATATCCATAGGGTACATTGCCCTCTTAAGGAGCCTGGTGGAGTGCCTGGGGAGAAAGTCCTGAGGGGTAGAGGAATCCAGGAAGACTGGATCTTCTCCAAGAGGGAAATCTTTAAGGCACATGAGCAGCCTGAGCCCACGTGCCAGTTTGGTGGAGAAAGAGACTCTCAGCTGAGCCCATCATCCACGGGATGGTGATGCACTGGGGATCTGTCTGCACGACTTAGTTCTCACTTGTCTTCCCTCACAGGCCTCCAGCTGTGCACTGAGCTGCACACATGAAGCAGGCTACTGTATTTATGGCAGTGCTCTTCTTTCCTCTGATGCCAAAAGAGTGCTAAGATGTAGCACAGCAGAGTTCTATTATCTCAATTTTTTTATATTTTTGACCAAACTCTGAAAATAAATTAATCTGCCTAATGCCATTATTTGTTGAGGAAGTATAACAATATTTTAATGCTGAATTTAAATCCCTTATATTTGAATTAGCAGCTTATATTTCACAGTGGCATAATTTAATTCAAATTTGGCTTTCAGCAACCACTGGAACATTTCCCTTCAAGTTCTTACCCACAGGGTTATAAGCCAGCTTACAAAGTTTTTCAAGTTTCTAGCCAAGGACATGATTCTTTTTGGTAACATCATGAGGGCAGCACTCCTCCATCCTCCTTTATAGCTTCAGGGGTCCAGCTAACCACAGTGTTTAATACATCTTTTGCTACATCTTGCCAGAGATTGTGAAGCATTTCCTGGCAGTGGCCAAGTTGGGGTTTCATAGGCGTCAATGACTTTTTATAACATTTAAGATGAAAAAGGTCCTGTGATCATCTAATCAGAACTTCAGAATATAAATGCCTTGTGATTTACCCAGATCTAGTTGCTTTTTTAATTCCAGCAGCTGGAGATGTACTAAAACTTATCCTTCAGATATCTTGGTATAAAGATCTTCAGTTCTGATGTATTTGTATTCTTTGATTGGTTCCAATTGCTAATTATCCTTCTCTTTATTCTCTGTACTGTCATAGATCTGCATCCATCATCTATGGATGAACTCACTATGTCTCCAAATCCAACATCTGTGGCTGAAAAGAAAGATTCTCTCACGTCTGCAGAAGTAATCAAGGACACCAGGAGAAGTTTTATTGACACTTTGAATAGCAGACTGTTGTTCTGGCTTTTAAAATATATTACTGCCATTACAGAAATCTCTGATTAGCCTCAACTTAGTTATATTCAGTCACCATTTAAAGAGGCATGAAAATAGTATATTAACATGTAGATAAAATTTACAAACACCTATTCCAGATATGAAGAAGAGAAAAAAATCTTAAAATCTAATAGGATAGAAATTTAAGGTCTTTGTTGTTTCTGAAGCATTTAAATGCTATGGATGGATGAAAGATAAATGAATATAAATGTGAATGTAAAACAAAAAAGTAACAAGAGTATCTGTATACATAACTTTTTTTTCCCACTCTCACACTATGAAGATCACAAGTGAAGCACTGCTCAGGCTGGTTTCAAGTGAGCATATTAATGAAGTTTGCTAGAAGTTTTGGCACACAGTTCTTGAAGTATCTGAAGGAAGTCTTAAGATTGTGAACAACTAGAAAACATTTCACACATTGCTAGAACAAAATAATTAGTGAATAAGTTTTTCCAGATTGCCATATATGCTTTTTTAATGGTGAAAAAAATTAAGGATGGTGATGTAGTCTGGACAAAACCTTGCTGGCTATTGACAGTTCATAGCTGTTTGGGAACAAACCCTTTACAGCAAAGGTTGTTAGTGCTGGAGGCAGTGGAGCATCCTGATCCAGGGCTCTGGCTGCTCCAGGCACACCTGAGAGGCAGCAGGAGAAAGGAAAGGGGTTCAGAAGGGCACGGATGGACAGTCAGGTACTGATCTTGTATTATGCTAAGCCTCTGCTTGTAGATCCTAAACAGATTTTAGTGAGACCCCAACTCAAGCAAATAATATGTAAAACAATAGAAAGGGTAAAATTGCAGAAATGCTGCCACATTCAGCTAAAAGGGACCGAGGAATACAATCTAGAATTATAGTTTTTCTTCCCTGTTTTCTTCTCTGAAAATACGTAGGGGCTGTACACAGCATTTAGTCTCTGAATAAGGGCAATTTTCTATAGCTGTTCTGTGTCTTTGCTCTCTGTGACTCATTTTTAGGAGGGGAGATCAAGCACATTGTTTGACAACAAGCTTCTAAAGACAGCAGTTCTTTCATGTCAGCTATATCCTTTTAGATCAGTAGATCTGACTAACCCATCATGGTCATTTAGTAACACTAAAGGTTTTTCAGTGAGTTAAAAAAACCACAGGGCAACATCTTTCCCATCTAGATTCTAAGAGGGAGTCCTAGAATTGGCATTATTTCTTTAAAAACATGAGTTTGTATTTTAAAACTGAAGGAATAAACACAACCCATACTTCAAAAGGCTCTTTTGTAACTCCCTAGAAAGGGAATGTTACAAACAGAAGGCTAACAAAGAACCCTCAGATATCTCAACTTACTCTTCCACAAATGAGAAAAACAATTTCAGAAAGGCATGGACTAACATGAAACAAATTTAAAAGTCTGTCTACTCTTCCAGGCCATCCTGTCATTACCTACACAGGAATCAGGAACTGCAGCACACTGAGCTTTTACAAATATGAAAGCTCAGAGAACAATTATTCTTCCTTCTGTTTGTCCTTACTCTTTATCTTTGTTACCTAAAAAAACCTGATTATTTCACTCTCAACATGACCGTTTGAAAATTGTCTTTGTTACTCATGGCCCTCTTTGTTGCTAGGACCCTCTTATCTCTCTCTGACCAGCACTCTCTATTTAGGTCTCTCTGAGTCACTTTTTAAATTTACCTTTTTCAAGTTGACTTTCTTTCTAAGTTACTCTGTATCTTGTTTCTTCTTTTAGATTTTTTTTGTTGTCTTAAGATTAGTATTAGTCTGATTTGCTGTTCTGTGTTCACCTATTATCATTCTTTCTGATTGTCATTATTTTAACACCTTTCTTTTTCATTTCGTGATTTATTTCATATCCCAGCCTGCCCAGAGAAACTTTTTTTTTATTCATTCATTTCCCATTTATTTGAAATCTCTTCTTCTCTTTCCCCTCCATGACTCAGCCTGTGTCTCCCATACTCTGTGCTTTTATTGTATTTGTAGCTATTTTTCGTTTGTTCAGCATCAACTGCTGGAACTTTCATAGGGCCTGAATACATAGAGGCACTTTCTGTGCTGACTGAGATGATGTCAGCAAGATGTCAGCAATGTAGCTTCTGAAAGCACATTTCATTCCACTGACTTGCTAGCAATTAGGAATCACAAAACAAATTGTTCTGTTGTATCTGGAAGATACAGCTCTTGTGATGTGTCTCCTGCACTTTGTTTCAACTGTATTCCACTTAGATCCTGCAATTATATGGAAAATTGTTGTAGCTGTTTCAAACAAACACACTGCATGATCCTGCAAGAAGCAATTTAATGGCAACCAGTAATCATGAAATCACCACTTTAAATTAATTAGTAAGCCAATATCACTGCAGTTTGCAAAGCAATCTTTTTTACTTTCAGTTTTGGAAATATCTTTTATACTTTAAGTAAATATAGGTTAATTTCAAAGCATTGCAAGAGTAACTACTGTGTGACTTTAGAGTAATACTGCTTTAATATCAAGGGTCAGAGAACCAAAAATATTAACTCTCCATCATTTAATAAAGGATAGATGTCCTCTTTTTCTGTTCTACTCAACCTCTTTGATCTTAGTAGGGTTTCTTCTAGCTCT
>WBNO01014611.1:250877-458523 GCA_013400575.1 Peucedramus taeniatus | reverse complement strand
TTTTACTATGCTAAGAAAGAGAAAAACAAAAATACTGACAAAAAACATCCTCCTTGGGCAGTGAGCCTCCTCAGGCTCATTTTGCATCCAGTGAAGAGAGGCAGTTTCCTAGATGGGTAATCTGAGCACTTACAGGTAGCTCTCACATTTAACTTTGCCTTGGAGGAATCTAATTCTTTTTAGAGACTAGAGAGGAAGGTCACAGAAACTAAAAGCTAGCTGAAGTTACCCTTTATAATTATTTCCTAAATTACTGTTGTCAATTGATCGATTCTCATGACGCAACAGCAATTTGCAAGATTTCTGCCAGAGAAAAAAGAAAAAACAGGGGGATAAATAGTACATTTTACACTGTAGCCAATTTCTGAACTCCTTAGAAAAGAAATTTACATGTCACTGACTCAGAAATATCCGTTGGACTGATACTTTAAAAGGGATAAACTTTTCAAGAATAATTTTTCTGAATTTCTGTGTCAAATACATCATTTATCCCCACAATATTTTTCCTGAAAGCACTGATAGGATCAAATAGCTCAGGACCATTTAAGCTTGAATGTGGATGAATGTATAACTTGCTAACTTCAATTATAGACAAATTATTTAATAACTGTAATTTAATTTTAAATAAATAGCGCATTTAACTGCATCATTAAACTAATTCCTCAAAATAATTGTTTCCTCTCTTGCTATTACCATACAGAAAATTCAGATATATCACTGTACATTGTCCTCTGTTGTTATCAGCCAATTGGTCTAAATCAGCATCAATTCTTCATTTTTGACCTATCCTTACTCAAAACAAAAATTTAAGTAATGGTTAGTAACATCTTCAGAAATACCTAAATTATTTGCAAAAGTCTTATTGAAATCAATGGAATCTAAGCTGAGTTACTCAAGAGCTTCTGAAAAGTTTGTGTACATGACTGCAACTATGTACAAAAACTCCACAAACCCAAAGCATAACACAAACCTTGACTGCAAATCAGATCAATGGCTAAATTGGTAAGGCTGACCTTATTCTTTCACTAAGATTTAATTGTTATTTGATATCCTGACATCTTGGAAGTATTTAATATTTATACCTTACTCATTCAAAACTAAACCACATTTTCAGAATGTCGATAGCAGCCAAACCCCTAGACTGAGTACTGAAATGGAAATAGATGCAAGTCTCTGTTGATATAATTACCTTTCTTAGAGTTCCTCTTCTATTAGATATTTTTTGAAGAATATTTGTAAAAAAAATGGAGGTCTCTATGCCTTTATAAATACTTGGTGTCCCATAAGGTTGGGCCTTTAATATTGAATTTTTCCTCTTTTCTTTTTGCAATTTTATTACAAGTAAGTTGAGGAGTGTTAACGCAGTAATATACTAACCTAAACACACAGAGCTTCACACAAAATTTACTTTTCACTGTGTTAAAAATAAATGGAGAAAATATGAAAAAGGAGGACTTTTATTTTCAGATGGAAATATGCAACTGAAAGGTTGTAAATAATAATGTAGGTACATTTTTCTTCACTAAGCACCAGGAAAACTGTAAGAGTGAAAAACCACTTAGGCTAGAAGATTAAACTGCCATCCATGCTATCATGTCTGCTCTCCCTGTATCTAAGATATGGAGATCTACTGAGATCCATTGACCCTACCATACTCTCAGGACTGACCAAATCCCTGGGTAGAGAGCTGACAAGTGCTAGGATCTCCTTTTCTGACCCATGAATACCAAAACCAAACAAACTGAATTGGCCAGATAAACTGAGTGCAAATGTCACCACCATCCACCAGCATCTTGCTCCTCATCCTGGCTGCTGAGTGACTCCTGTATGCAAAACAATTTATACCCAGTTGCCTCCAACGTTCTCAGACTGCTTTTACTAAACATGGCTTCATTTTTTACTGCACCTTGTCACATAAAGCTAAACAAGATTCTCTGCGGCCTTCTGTGAAAGGAGAGTTGCAGTATGCAAAAAAAAAAAAAAAAAAAAAATCTCCTGCTGGCAAATCATTGGTTTTCATGGCTCAGTCATCAGAGCCAGGCAAGGGCAATTCTGTCTTCTTGAAACCAAAAAGGACATTATTGCAGACCACAAACACTAAACCACACAGTATTTTCTCCTAATTAAATACTCCCATTTTGATCAGCACAGCAAGCTTGCAGTACATGGGTGGTAAGTGGCTCTTTTCAGCATGTGTGGCTACAAGATACATTTGAAAAACAAGTTTTAATTAAAATGTGCATTTCTCAGTTGTTGAAAGGGAAAGAAGGTAACAAGGGATGTAAAAGGCTCTAAACCACCATTTTTCTTTATTTAAATGCCATTTAAAAATTAAAATTAACTTTACAGCCCTTCCATACACAACTAGAATTTGAGTATAATGCATACCTTCAGTTATACAGAATTCCAGACTTGGACAGCAAGTATTTCAGAATCTCCTACAAAATCTCTCCCAGATCAACCTATCATATGCACATCACTCATTTAGCAGAAGTCTGTGTTATCAGACCTCTATTATTATCTAGCCAGTGTGAAATTCTGACCATACTTCAGGCTGCACTCAGGCCCATTTTGTGGTGTAATTTTGTAAGTATGCTATTTCCATGCTGTTCTGCTGAAAACTGGGAATAAAATTGTTCAGCAGACTCCCACCCTGTTGATTCCTAAAGGGGCGGATTTTGGAGCAGGAAGGGATACAAAGCTTTTAATGGCATGAGTTTGTCTCTTCTGGTGAATAAAATGTACAGCTGTGTCCAAGACTGTGGAACTGCCTATGTCTCCAGGACTAACAACAAAGGAAAACTGATCTCATAGATGAAGGCACTGACTGTATGACCCCAGACAAGTTGCTTGGGGCCAGATTCCGATCCAAGTTACACTGCTCTGGGTCACTGGCCTAATTGCTGCAGTGCTCTTCAGCTAACAGTGTAATTGAGGCAAAGCATTGCGCTTAGTTTTCCATTGCTTTTAATATGAACTGTGTATTAGAGAAGTGAGTGGCCTTTCATGATTTGTACTTCCACATGTCACTAAACAAAGGAGAGAGACAAACACTTCCATTTTAGATTATTACTGTGAACCTCATTCATGTCGGTTTACCTCATTCTTTGGCTGGCAACAACTTGTGCCATTTATTGCTGCTGTGTCTTCATCTAAACCAAAAACGTGTTCTCTACTTCAAGTTAAGTCATGTGAGTTCAAATCCAGCAAGATGAGGCAGCCTTGTATTCACATGAGCTTTAATGTGACCTGCCAGCTTCCCTGAAACTGCAAGTATCTTGATCACAAAAGAATTTTTTCATTTAAAGTCCACTTCCTTTCAACAAAGGGAAGTCCAGACAGAAAGGCAAAACTCGTCACTTGAAGGGCAACAGAGAGAACTCAAGGCTGGGGACCATAGTTTTGCTAAGCATTTTCCTTGAGAAAGTAGGGTGCTCAGCATGAGTGGGCTTTTGTAACTCTCTGGATACCCTGGCAGTCTGCAGCATGAATGAGCATTTCTTTACTTCAGCGCACTGGCAATTGCTGTGTGCTTTTCACACACATCTCTTGTAAGGAATGGGATTTGGCTCTGGTTTACACCAGTCTGTACTTTTTAGCTGTGATTTGAAATGTATTACATATTCACAATAGTGCAGGAAATTCTACTTTGTAACTTGTACTGTTCTATTTTACATTTAAATTGTATGCACGTTTCAGAATTGTATGCCTGTTTCAGACTTTCTCTCAGGCCCTGACAAATAAAGGATATAGGGGTTTTGAGAGTCCTTTTTTTTGGCAGGAGTTGTTCTGTTTCATTTTTAGCTGGTTTCCTAGGGAAACTAAACATTGCCAAGGCCTTTAGATGGAGGTCTGCCACTGGTTGACTGTTCCTAACTTTTGAACCTCTGACAAGAGCAGAGAGCTCACAGATAACTTAAGTTGCTGTCAGTTTCTTTAAGGCAGGCAAGCATGCAGAAATGAGAGGATCCTGCTAAACACTCCTTATCAAGAGGAAGGCTACAATGAGGTCAAGCTTTTCACTGTTACTAGAATATAAAGATGACACAGTTATGAATATTGTAGTCAAAAGAAATCTTTCAGCAGAGTCTTCACCACATTGGAATTCACCCCTCACTCAGACACAGTATAGCATACTGATCGTGCATATTTATTAAAAGTCTCAGTTGCAGCTCATCAGCTTCCTGTCCTGATGGCATTTGTGACAGAATTCTCCTGTAGCTTATCTAATGAAAATTGTCTAATGAAGAGGAGAAAACTCAAAGCAAAGTTTCGATGTAATTAAGTTAAAAGAAACCTACAACAATTCTAAAAACATCAGATTCAAATCCATGATTCTCAATAACTCTCAAATTGCTCTTTAGAAAAAGCACAGATCAGTTGGATACTTACAACAGTTCCCATTACAAATTTTTCTGTAGTCTTATTATGCAGGCTATCAACAGCCATTGGACTGCAACAATGGCACCAATCATGTTCATGACAAGACAAAAATTGATTAGCTATAGTGGAATAGCTGCACAACCTTCTACAAATTCACAATGCCAAACAAGTTCCCTTGGGTTAGGTACTGAAAAAGAATTCATATTTAGATTAGTTTTTCATCTTTTGGATTTAGAGCATTTAAAAGCATCTCAAGGAATGCTTTCCAGTTCCCACTCCCTACTATATGAGCTAATCTAATAAGCATACTGAGATACACTGAAGGATTTAGTTTGCCTCCCTGGCTTCCATCTCCAGCACTGCATGCTTGCACTAGGGCTGACAGCCCCACCAGGCAGCCTAGGGGGCTCCCTGATGGTCTGCTCAAGGAAGCAACACAGAAACCAGCTGAGCATTTCAGAATATACAAAAATAGAAAAAGGAGAATCACTATACATGGAGATTGTGGTTCTGTCTTCCCTGCACTTGTCCAGTTATGAGAAAGCACAGAGTGCTAGATATGTTCCTACCACACAAGTCATGCTGGGCCACCTAGCTACCTGATGTGTCACAAAACCTGAAATTAAGTTCTCATGCTCTAGAAAGGCTGCTCTGCTTAGATCCCTGGATATCAAGTATGACTTAAGAACTCCATGATACCTAAACAGTGACCAAGAGAAGTATAGAAGTGACATATTCTTTGTGTCAGGGTCCCAAAGCATGGCACAGAGCTGTTCACAGACAGAGGAAACAAAGAATTGTACCTGGAGTTTCAGGTGCCTCTATCTATGGGAGAAAGGAAACAACTTCTACATATGGGCAGAGGTGAGACAATCACAATAAATGGCATGAGAAGTCTTACTGCCCAAACCTGTCCTCTCATGAGGAGTAAGGTGGTAGCTGTGTCATCACAGCACAGGTAACACTGCCTAAAATTCCAGTATGTTTCACATAAGAGGGGCATAACATCCCTGTGATCTACTGGAATCAGTCAGCAGCCTGAGGGGATTTTCAGTTCCTGTGACTAGAGATATGTCTTAGAATTACACTGCAAGTGTAAAGGCTAGAAGTTTGTCAGAAACTAGCGCTCTGAAAGTCACATGCTTACTACTCAATATTTATATTAAGTTACCAGCATAAAATTCATAATGAAAGTGTAAGTGCATAGTATTTGCCTTATGTCATCACATGGAAGATGGACCTTAGTAGCATTAAAAAATACAGGGCTGCATGCCCTGTTTTTAATTTTATCCCTTCCTTTATATAAACTCACATATAATTTCTTTTTACATAAGTTGCATTAAAAAGAACAACAACGCAGAATGAGTCACTCCACAGATACTTGCACACTAGAACTTACAGCTGGCCAAGACTGAAAGAGCCTTTTAGCATCTTTTTATCGTGCTTATTTTGAAGTCCAAATGTTTTCAACTATGAGTACGCATAGAAGTGAAATGCAAAAAAATGCTCAGAATAATCTTTTAAAAATGTTATTTCTAGCCAAAAGTTAAATGCAGATTATAAATACCGGTTAAATATATAAACAAATATATAAATCTATCTTATAAAAAAAGACAGATTAAATCCAGACAAACTGCAATTTATAGAGAAAAACTCCAAATGAGATGCCTATCTGTATGAAATAATATTGAACACGCACACCAAAGACTAGGGAAATACAGCACTTGTAAGATCTTAATCATGCCACATTATGAATGCAAATTGGTTTTTACACAAAGTCTTACTGAAGCCAATGGAACAGCTCAGGAAAGAAATTTATGGGAAGCTTCAGATCATTGCAAACCAAAGAATTCTCCTAACAAGAGTGCTTGGATATACAAAGCTTAATACGGCAATTCCTTCAACTCTGCTTCTCCCAGAGCTGCCAGCTAGGAATGACTTTCTCCAATATCGAAGAAATAAACTCCAGACTCCACTCCACTTGGAACTAAGAGTGCAACCCTGATAATACTTTCTGTCACTCTGCAGGAATGAAAGAGCAGCACCAAACTAGTTTTAAAGCTTCCCATTCTTGGCAGCACTACACCTGTCAAAACTCAGAGAAACACTTGTTAGGTTATGAAACAGTACTGCTAATCATTGCTTTTGGAAACATCCATGCAAAACACCTTGTTCATTCAAGCAGAAATAAAACAAGAACACTCTGAGAACAATAAAACAAAACTGACTAATGATTCAACTACAAACACCACTGCGAAAACTGATTCAGTTACAAATGCTACAATGAATTCTAAACAAATCTTCTGTGCTGAAGGAAAACATTTCAAGGTCAAATAAAGAATGCTCCACTGTGGAACAAACCCTAGTGAAGAAATCACACAAAGTGATCCTGGAGCAGAATTTTCTTTAGCTCCAACTTCCTAAACACTGTCTTTGTTTGTATTTTTGTATAGCAGTGACATATTTTATACACGTATCCTGTACTGGCAGTGTTAGTACTATTTCTCCAGATATGTTTACAAATTTTTGAAGAAAGTGGTCTGCAAGAAAAGTGCTGGAAAATTCTGTCAAAAGAGACCAGAAGACATAGCTTAAGTCTGTGGGCTGTGTTCAGCCAGAATTAAATATAGCCTTCAGGTCACAAAAAGCACGAAAGGCCATGCACGCTGGCAGAACAGAAGATGCACCTACTGTCCTGAGTGATCTAAGAAAAACTCAGACTGGGAGGACTTTTAAAGATTATCTCTTCATTCAGGGTGGAAGATACCACCACTACTTCAGCAGAACAAGGGGACTGAAAACCACCTCATTCAGAAAAGGCAGAGCCTTCAAACCTGCTGTTTAGAAGCCATGAACAATAAAAGATGGAGGAAATTACAAGGAATGGCTAACAGAGGAGATCTTTCTAGATTCTAGGGGGGAAAATGGAAAACTAATCAGGCAGAAAAGTCCCAGAATGAAAAACCAAGGTCAGGGAGACAGGCTTCAGCAAGGCTTTGGAGACAACAGAACACAACAATGCCTGACTGGAACCCATTCAAAAATCAATGATTAAATACTAGAGAAATCTAAACAAGAATATAACAGAGTGTCTTCTCAACACACCTTACATGACAGAAGGGATACTCTGCCTGTTCTAGAAGCTATGGCTCTGGGACCAGGAACCTCACTGGGAAGCTGTTGGAAAGACTGAACTGCCCTTCTGGGTGTACTCAGACCTAGACCATTTGGGCAGAATAGCAGGGTAAATCACGAATTTGGAAATGTGAGCTCAGAATACTTCTTACAAGACATGATAGAGCCACCAGATTAGTAGACTCAGAAGAAAATTGCTAGTAGAATAGAAAAATCTAGTTTAAGATGAATGATGAAAGAGATTAATTAGAGAGTAATGGCTTAACTCTTCCTCAATAAAAACAGCTTCGTCTTTGAAATTTGCAGAAGATATATGAAATTTTAAGTGAGGGGTGGGCTCGACTTCTTCTTCTAGGGGACTGCTTCTCATATGCTGGAGGGGTTAGAATTTCTCTTCCCTAAATGATTTCTCCTGCCATTGTACTCACTGAGAGCTACTGATCTGCAGGGCTGAACCAGGGCTGGCACAGGTGAGACTGACATATGGAAAAACAAGTAAGGAGCTCACATGTCCACTGGGCTCCATAGAGCCTGTGGCTGGTTCCAGGCTTTGTGTCTTTGTGAATGATCTAAAAAGAGATCCCATTTTGTATTGCAGACAACATTAAACAGAAGGAGCTGCAAGCACAAGATGGCTTAGAAGCATAGGCAGGAAGTGCTACAATGGATTCTGTTACAGAATAAATAAAAGAATGCATCTGGGAACTCTAATCTGAAACAAACACAAAGAAGAAGGAACATACACAGGAGACAATGATGATTAAAATGCTTTAGGTATAAAACTGACTAGAAATTAACTACAAAAGCTATATTATATGTTTGAGTTTCAACCCAGCAATATCAGCACTGGGAAAGAACAGTGATTCTGTAGGTGAATCTAGCATAATTACACATCAAGTACTTCAGTAGCTTTATAAAGGATCTCATAGAGTTACAGTAAAGAATAATTGAATGAAAAGGAGAAGAAATAGAATGGCAGGCAAAACATAAATAACTAATAATATATAACTTGGTCATTGCCAGACAAAATAGCTCATAATCAATTATGCAGTCTTGGGCATCATAAAGCTCTAAAAGAAGATGAGAAGGAAGAAGGAAGAAAAATAACCCTAACAATTCATGAATATAAAGGAAGAATTTGGATGACTACATTTCTTGACACCAGGATGTTGAAGAGTCAGTTTTCAGTAAAGCCTTGCTACTTAGTGATATCATTACTTATGATATAAACCAAGACAGGATGAAATACTTGCTAAAGTGGAAGACATAGGCAAATCATTAGTTTTCTTCTCTTCCACAACTCTAAAGATTATTCATGAAGACTTGTTGCTTGGCTCCATTTAGTATTTTTCTGTTCTAACAACGAGGAATATGTGAAATCTTAGTCTCTGTCAAGAATGTAAAGCTAAAATGTTAATTAGTATTTTTCTTTGCAGAAAAAGTACTTTTGAAGTGATGCACTAGATTTTAACTCCTACCTGAAGCAGCCTTATTGTTTATCACAAAAAAAAAACAACACCCAAAACAAAAAAAAAACAAAAAAAAGCCACAAAATAAACAAACAAACAAAAAACCCCAAAAAAAATCTTAAAGAAAAAATATCACAATGTTCAAGTTCAGTCAGGTTAGACATAATTTTATGGAAGAAATCTATTTCTTAGTTGGCCATTCCACCACTCAAACCCTAGAAAAGTGATACAGTTTGCATTTTGAAGAGAGTAATTTTAAATCTCCAAATTTGCAGCCAGGGAGAGGAACAAACCAACAATAAGCATAACTCTGAATTTTGTGTCCTATCAAAATATCACAAATACAAGAACTTCTCTATTATGCTGGATACAGAAAATATGAACTGTGCTCAGATGTGTCATAGGTTAAAACAAAAAACACAAACAACTATTCAACAACAAAGATTCAGGACACTAAAAATTACTGCGAAAATTGGATCTCTCAGCTGTCTCTTATGTGGGAGTCTACCTAGATACTCAACTTTTTCCCATCTCTCAGACATACATGATGACATTTCAGAAGTAGCAGTGATACTGCTCCATAATGCCAAAAAGGGGATTTGAAGATTCCATCCAGAGACTGGATGATGCCCCTTTATCCCTTCTGTTTGAAAGGTGAATGTGTACACCATATGGCAATGAAAACCTCAATTAATGAACTCCAGAAAAAATATTTCTGAATCCTCCAGTAAATCCAGCATGGTAATAAACTCCTGAAATAAATTAGAAAACATGAGACATGCTCAAATAACATGAAGAGGCAAAGATGCAAGCTGTTTATATAAACCAGAAATGACATCTTAGCTTATATGATGTAATGTTTTTGTACAAGCCTGGTAGACTAAATAGTTGTGATGGTGCCAAGTGTTTGGAAGGTGATGAAATTGATTGAAACTGGCCAAGACACCAGTTCCAGCTCTGATCCTGATGCCTAAATACTATCTTCAAATATATTAAGGCAGAAAAAAAGTTTAAAAGCACATTAGTGAGATTGTATAGTTCAAGCCATCAATGGTTAGAAAATACCAGAATGAAGCATACTTGAATAACCTTAAATTGGACACTTTGTTTAGATTATGATATAGCCTTTAACTGCATGATTACGTGCTAATTTTTCCACATAAGTTCTGATTCATTCAGCATACATAATGAATAGTGAGTACATAATGAACTATTTTTCTTGTAACAGCTAGTTGCTTTTGTTCAGTGTGTAGTCCCAAGACTTATTTGCTACACATTATTCATATTCTTCTCTGAAGACAAAATTATGAATTTCATCATGGGTTTTTCCATGCACCTCATGGGTTTTCCAGGCTACTACAGCGTCTGTTTGATTAACAAACATTCACTAGTTTATTTTGAAAACATTGCTGTGAGGGGAGGCAGCAGTATGCTTCCATTTTACACATGGAAAACTGAGGCACAGGAAAGTTACTTAATGTGGTTGATGTTCTCTTCAAAGCTTTTTTTTTTAAGAGTCCTACTCTCAGCAGCAGCCATTGACTCTAGGTACTCCATGGTACCCTTCTCTGCTAGCAAATGAACAAGGAGAATTTGTCATCTTGGGGTTGTGTGTGGCTTTGGAAGATGTCATGCACCCATTAACCCTCACATCAAAGCACAGCCTCTTCTGCCCTGTTCCTTTGACTTGTTTCTGTCCCCCTTTTTTCTTTTTCCCCAGTCACACTTCAAAAGTCCTGTTCTTCATTCCTAAGGCCTGTCCTTTCAGTCCCAGTCTCTCTGCTCATCAATTCCTAGTTCCATTCTTTTACTCCTGAGCTCTGTGGTCCAAACTGCCCAGTAATTCCCCCCTTATACTTTCTCATTCTTCAAATTAATCTGGATGAATATGCCCCACCTTTCCTTCCCTGGGTATGCTGCCTGAACTTAGATTGCCTTCCTTGCTCCTTCTTTTCCCATTCCAGGTTATTTTGTCCGATTCCCATTTAACCTAATTTAACCTTTCAAGTCTTTCCTGTTTTTCCACCCTCGACCAGCCACTGCCTCTAGTCTGTTAGCACCTCTGGGGCCAGCTTTCCTGCCTGACTCCCTCGTCTGTGTGCCCCAAGTTCCATCATCCTCTTTGAAGGTACGTTTCTGCGCTCTTCTCCTTTCTGCATTTTGGCAGATGTCATTTGGATAGATGTCTTCTGCTCTCCCTCTGTCTATGCCAACCAAGGGCAGGGGGAGTGGATACAGCGTCACCGCCCTCAGCCTGGCGGGACCCACAGCCACAGTGCATCATCTGTAGGGGGAGCAGGGCACAGCCACCGAGGAGCTTGGGGAAATTCAGCTGCTGACATCCAAGACTCTTCTGCTAAGCCTGTGAAAAGCTTGTTTTTTTCCAAGACTTTCGGTTTTCTGACATCAGCTATATTTCCATAGCATTGGCATGCTCACGACACAAAAGACATCCATTCATCTACTCAAGGTTTAATCTCCAGGTAAGGCTAATACAAATTTTATAAAAAGGTCACCAGACTGTTCAGCACTGATTAAACATTAATTCCCGGTCTAAGCTTACAGAAGTATGGCTACAATGTTCAAATATGGCAAAGAAAAATAACAAGTGCTACATTTTTTCCTATACAGAGTTCAAGAGAGTTCTGAGGAACTACACTGCGCATCAGTCTGAGCTGTGCCATTAGACCCATGTAAAAGAGTAAGAGCAAATAATGCAAGATGCCTTTGAAAATAACAGCTCATAACTGGCTTTATAATGTTGCATTCACTTTGAACCAATCTTATCAGGAGTTTTTATCTAAAAAAAAAATTCCTAAGTGCATACATTTCTTATCTCTTATTTAACATTTTAAAGTTTTTAAACTGCTTTGATTCATTAAGAGAGATGACAATGCCTGCAAAAACAACACTGAAAGAAACCCAGAAAAAAATCCAAAAAAAGAAGAACGGCCGTGATATTATTAATTGCTTACTCCAGTTTCTAGATTTGTGGCTTCTGTATATACCTTCACAGAAGGAATAACACAGTTTGCTGAACATAAAACATCTCAATATTAATCCTCTTATCTTAGAAAACAAGAAAAATATTTTGCTATCTACATAAATTTTCCATTACTGCTTATGTTTCTACTGCAGCAGTGCTTGCAATTCCAACTAAGTGCATTGCAGAATTTGTCATAGTTGGATGTATAATGTTATGGTTTCACTGGCTGTCTTTACTGTTACTACAGCTTAAAGACCAAGGACATTTTCAGAATATGAAAATCTAGCATAATTATAATTTACTATGTGTAATACATTGCTATTTATCACAAGACTTTATTGAACCTCAGTGATGCCAATCATCTTTAGAACATCACCCTTTTCAACAGATACTCTAAAATAAATTGCAAGTATTTATAATACAAATGTACCCATGTACACACTCAAGGATCTAAATGTATGGTGTGTACGTTTGTACACTTATCTCAAAGATGAAAGCCTTACCCTTTGCTTCCTTGTTTTGTGTTTCCATTAAAAGAAGCTTTTTGATGCATAAGTGCCACCTGTAGGAAATACTGGAGTATGCTCAAGAGCAGCCTTGTGCCAACTGAGGCACTGAGTTGTCTCTCTGCCATCCCCAATACAGGCACCTCCTTTGGAAATTCAGCCACGTATTGAGGAAGCAACGGCCCTGGATGATGGCAGCTTGCTTGATGAAGGTTAGTTTGTAAAGCCACTTCTAAGGAAAGTTGTTGTTTTCCAGTCTAACCATAAAGGAACTGAAAAAAAAATACTATATTTTCCATTTGCTTGTCTGTATGACATTAATCCATAGGAATCAAGCAGTCCTTTTCTATTGTATGTTGATCCAAATAGAGTTTGTCATGATTAACACGGACTACTTCACTACAATTACTCAGGGTACACAGATATGAAAGATTGCATAATTTATCTATTTTTAGTTATATCTACTATTAATTAAAATGACTATATGTGAAAAAGTGTTTTAACAAAAAAAACAGTGTAATCTCCACTACTGTAAACATAGTTCAATTTCCTGTGGCAGTGAGTAAGGAATGAATACATGGAAGTGCATATATCTTAATTCCAACATTAAAGGGAAAAAAACAAATAATTTCTAATGTAGCTATAAAAATAATACTGATAAAAAAACGGATACTGATAAAATAATAACTGATACTTTTCAATGTCTTATCATTTCTAATATTACAAGAAAAATAAAGAGCTTACAAAAATTCAGGTTTTTAAATGTTAGAGTCTACCTAGATTAAAAAAAAGTGAAGTATGTAATCCCAATTTGTAAAAAATAACAGAGAAAACTGGCCTGACTCCCTCTATAGCCATCAGCTTTAACAGTTATGCTCCAAAAAATACACTCACCACAAGGAAATAGTTGGATCAATTCAACTGTACCAATCACTGATACAGTATCCCCATTCCTTGGTACATTTACTAGGTAACAAAAATTCCACACCCAAAGCCATTCCACACATTTTGCATCCAAAAATGAGAAGTTATTTTTAATAATTCGATGTGAAATGACAAGATAGAAATTGTCTGGCACATGAGAACAAATTATATGCCACTCTACGAAAAAAATATTAGTTCATTGTTTGACAGCCTGTGAGTCTGTCCCCTTTTGTCAGTCACAGTTGGGTGCAAACGACATGTCTCTCTTCTCCCCTAGTCAGCCGTCAGCGCCGCTTCGAGCACGTACTCTTGTTTTGGCTGTCCCTCGTCACCACCTGACATTTATCTGCTTGCTTCAACACAGACAACCTTTAGCACCCTCACCTGCTACCGTGAAACCAAGCTTCACCAGCCTGTCGGGGAACAGGCGGGCGGACGGACCGACAGCCGCTGTCCCCAGGGCACTGCGGTCTCCCGCGGCGGTGCGGGCGCCAGGCGGGAGCGCGGCTCGGCGCGGTGCTGTCCGCGGTGCTGAACCGCCTCCCTCCCGCTCTCCCCCCGTGCCCCATCTTGCGAGCCCCCGGCTCGGTCAGCTCGCCCGCCACCTCTTGGCTCTCACGAGGGACCGGCAACAAGTCTGGCCGCTTGCCCACGCCAGCTGGCACATCCGCCCGTCTATCTGAAGCACGGGAATTGCCCTGTGATACAAAGGACTTAGGAGACCGCGGGCAACAAAATCCCACCAGGGCCACTACCCCATCCCTATCTCCGGAGTCTCCGCAGCTCGGGCTCCGGCTCCCGTTGCTGCCTCTCCCAGAACAAGCCCCAGCGTCCATTCCTGGCAGGGGCAGGGTAGTGCATCAGGCTTGCCCGGGGTAATCGCACCGCAACGCCAGGCACGGCTTAGGGAGCGGCGGTTTTCCCTCCCTTCCCTCCAGCAAGGTGTAACCTTCTCTTCTTCTTTTGTTCTCAATGGCAGGAGGGTGGCGGCAGCGGCAGGAGGGGTGGGGAACACTCGCACCTACAAATTCATGGGGGATAACAAAGGACCATACGACGCACGGATTAATTTGCATTAGCATCCATGAGGGCAGCAGCATCTTACGTCTGCAGGGATTAGCCGCGCCGAGCCCGGGCTTACCGTCCCTATCGCAGAGCTGAATAGCCTCCAGGCTGAGGTTCTTGATCACCTCCTCGCAGGGGCTCGTGGGGCTGCTCATGGTGTGCGCCAGGCGCGGAGCCTCCATCGCGCCCCTNCGAGGAGCGGATTTGTCACCGCAGCGAGCCGGGGAGGGGGCAGCAGCGAGGCGGGCGCCCGGCGCGCCCCGGGATCCGCGTTTAAAGGGGCCGCGGCCGCCGCCTCGGAACCGTCCCTTCCCCCTCCGCTCCTTATGTAACGGCAGCCTCCGCGGGAAGCGCCCGGGGAGTCCAACCCCTCCGGGTCAGGCCCTGCGAACGGCCGGTCCGCGTTCCAGCCGGCCTGCCTCGAGCACAGCTGCCCACCGCCGCGGCGTGGCTTGTTTCGAGGTTATTCCCTAACCCGACAGAGCCCCCAAGGCAAAACCACCCCCAAGCCACCGTTAGCGACTTCCCCTTCCCTGAGCGCACAGCCCACCATGACCGCTGTGTGCAATCACACCCAACTGCAAGGGCTCTGCCGTCCACTCGGATCCTTCCTGATTATGCAAGAATTTGCAGAAAGAAATATTAGCCGGTTTTAGATTGATAAACCTAGAAAAGCTGGCAGGTGGTTACTGATTGCAAGAGAGGGTATGGAAATGAGCCGTTCCTGGCTGTCTGCCCTGCACACTTCCCACCTGCCCTTTTTGTGGGAAGGAGAAATAATCCACACGGTAGTAGTGCCATTCCTATCAAGCCTTTTTCAAAAGTACTTATTTATCAGTTCCCAGCTTCAGGAACAAGAATGGGGCCAGAAAAGGAGAAAATTTAAAGAGTAATAGGATAAAAAACTTGTGTAGCACTGCACCATCATCAGGTGTGATAGCTCAGCTCCCTCCCCACCACAGGCCTGCAGGCTGGACAAAGGAGCAGCCTCTGGACCACAGCTGCAGGAGTGCACTGCTTTTTCCAGGTCATGGACTGACTTTGGGATCAAGCTCACCGTGCTGGGATGGGATCATCAGTTTCCAGACAAAGTGTTTTGAGCCCATTTCCTACCACACATTACAACAAGCATTCCTGGCACCAGTTTGTTGTTTCACCAAAATAAAATTGACGCCGTTTAGCCATTGATCATGAGAGATCAACACTGGTTGCTTTGAGAAAGAGCAGTTCACTGCACGCAGGCTCCCGCCAAGACTGAGGCTGTGATGTTTCTTGGTCAGCATTGCATGAGAGCAAGTCCAGAGAGTCCCTAAAGCTCCCATTTCTCTTTCTGCAGTCCCAAGACCACCCAGCGTCCTCTCTCACTGATCTGGCATAGTAGCAAGCCCCAGCACAGCTAAATGTCTGTCATTCCACTAACACTGGACTTTGGGATCCTTCCATTTTTTATGATGGTTGCCAGGGACACTTATCTCAGGAAATGAACTCTGGTGCTGCCTTTCACAAAGCTACGGCCAAGTGCTGCAGCCTAAAAGCAAAGAATAGGTTTTAGGAGCCGGATTCCTCTGACGCCTTCAAAAATCTCTAGTACATCCTGGGGAGAAAGAGCAATGCTGAGCACCCTTCTAGGACTGTGTACTCTTTACCCCACCTCCCCCCCGCCTCTTTCTTGTTCATTTTTTTTTTCTCCTGCTCTTTATTTCTCCAGTGTTTTTCATTATGATGGAAAATGTGTGCAGAGGGGTCAGGCAGAGGAGAAATGGAATGAGTGGGAAGGGAACCTAACGGAAGAGAAAATGAAAAGGAAGTAATACCAGGAAGGGAGAATGTGAGTCAATGGGGAGGTGGGAAGGGAGAGAAATATATGAATGAATGCACAGACATAATGAGGACAAATATAGCATCAGAAAGGAAAGAAATTAAAGTGGGTGAGACTGCATTCATCAGGTTTTAATTTTGTCTCTGACAAGCATTAATTCCCTGCGCTGAATCAAAACCTTTCTCCTTGGTATTGCAACTGTTCTTAGCACACAGGCATCTCCTAAGTAAGGCTGGAAAATTTCTTTCCCTGAAGATAGTGTATTTAGTCTCTCAGCCTTATGTTCCACATTCATTCCCTTCCACAATGTGGCAGACACTTCAGCAGCTCACACAATCTCGTTACTTCTTTGCTATAACATTATATAAAGTCCATTTGAAACAGACACTGTTCTTGAATACTGAGAGAATTCCCAATTTATTCCCTCTGACTCTATTTTATACACTTTTCTCTCCTCTACTTCTTATTCTATGCAACTGAAATCAGGTTTTTAAGAACGGATGGATTTTGCATAGCTCTTTGAAAGCGGACAGCTTTGGGGGTGTTCCCATTCCTCAAAGGCCTCTCATTTCTCAGCTACCTTGTAGCAATAACTCCTGTTTGAGGTAGATCTATTTCTTTCTCCACGCCATTACAATCTTTTTTTTAAGAAAAGACTGATTAACTCTCCAAATACCAGCAGACTTCAGTGTGAGTGTAGAGCAGAGAAACCTTTTCCATAGCTCTGCTTTTCTGAAGCTAGACCTGCCTGAGTGAGACAGTATTTTGCAGAGTCACACTTCAGGCCATGTGCTTCCTTCAGCCTATCACCACTCCCATCACCTGGGCAAGGGATCAACATTTTTTTAAAGCTCAAATTCCTCCCAGATGTGATTCCATGCAACCACTTGGCAATGAACTTAGTCCTAGGTATTTCAGTCTCAGAGCACACAATTATCTCATGGCATTTTTTTCACCTGAGAGAACTATACTCTGCTTGTCTTAACAAGCAGAGGCACAATATATGTTTGTGCTAAAGGATGACAGTCTCTGCATATAATCAGAAAGTTTATTCTGTGACAGATTATCCCTGACAGTGTTTAGCAAAAAATGTCACATATCACAAATATGGGTCAACATTATGTAATGGAAAGTCTGCCAATGGCAGCACAACGTTAGAGACAGCAGAGGGTCATGTGCTTAGAACTGCAAAAGCTTGCAAAGAATTTACCACACCAGCAACCTCTCAGACTTTCAACATTTAGATAAACAGAATCTTACCACTTCTGTAGTTCAACAACAATGTGTCTGTTATTACAGTAACCTCACACAAGGAGAGTGAAGCAGCCTTTTCTAGCGTTATGCACACACCCGGAAACGTGAGCTGTGACACGCAGCTCTTGCCTGGCGAGGTTCAACAATCTCAGCTCTCCTGCCTCAGCCTGGCATTCACAGTCCCCCAGGTAGGTCAGCAAAATCTTGCTGCAGGGCTACCACTCTAGAGCAGAAAGGCAGAGAGGCAGCCAGCCAGCTGGAGAGGTATGTGGCTTCTTTTCTAAAAGCCACAACCTCACTCATGCCATAAAAGCAAAGGGAAAAGGGATTCCTATGTATTCCTTTCCTCCTCCTCTCCCCCCACCAATTACAAAGTTCAGCCCCACATGTGTTGCGCCCTGTTTTGGGAAAATTGCTGTGCATTAGCAGCAGAGCACAGCACAGAGCTGGGTAACCCCATTCTCACTATTTGAAAACTCTTTTGTATTTCATTGTAGCAGGTTTCTATCTGCAAGTTATAAAAGAAACCCCCTTTTTCTCAAACCTCAGCAAGACTCAGAGTTCCAGCTCTGCTTTCCCACTTGGGAATAAAAAACGACTTGTGTTATTGCTCACTGGACTGTGCAAGCAGAAGGCAAAAAGGCTACAGGCAGGGTTTTCAGGAAAGAAAAAAACAGGGAGGAATTAAAGACAGCATTTTGGGATTTTTTTCTTCCTATTAATATGCCACTTCTGTTAAGAAAAGCAAAATATGAGAGGACAGATAGAAGGATGAAAATCAGTATTGAGGGTCAGTCCATGAAGATGCACTGACTAAACTTGATAACTAATCCCTGAAGTTTCATGGAAATAAATTCTTTGCAATTTTGCTGTCATTCTCTGTCTTTAATGGGCATGTGAACTGTTTCAAGTGTGCAAAGGCAAACACTTGAAAAAAGATTGTGTGCAAAACATTATTGAAACACCATAGAACTGAAGTAAAATCCACAGACTGGTGACAGAAAGATGAAAAACTCACCCCAAAACTTAAGAGCCTAAGTGAAAGTCATGACTCCGTAGAGTTAATGTGTGGTGTGACACACATCCTTTGCTGAGACAGACATTGATGTATGACAATTTAGAGCACTGGGTACAGTATCTGACCAGGAACCTCTTTGTTTTTTCACAGATAACAAAGCAAGAGCCTCCTCAAGTGCTCAAACAATGAGGATGCTGGCAGAGGTCCCCCTTTTATACTCTAGGAAAATCTGAGGCAGAGCAGCAGTGTTTATTCTTAGCGCTAGAGTGAGTCTCTCTCTCCCTTTCTTCAAAGGTAGCACCCATGGCCAGGCACCCTGACACCAAGTCCAGCAGTGAGGCTTCAGCTCTCCTGGAAATGTCTCTGCCTGCTGTTTTCTGCTTCTGTGTTGAGATGCTGGGAAGCCCCACAGCTTCTGGGAATTCTCTGGTGAGGTGCATGCAGTGGCTCATGCATCTCAAAATGTCTCTCCTTCCCTGTTCAGAGGGCTTCATTTCAGCAACTGCATTCAGTTTATGCATTCAGGCTTCTCTTGCAAGGCCATAATTTTAAAACATCACAGATAGAATTCTGAGGCCATCTTGTGACTTCTGGTGCCAGGGAGCAACCTAGTCATGAATCTGGAAAAATGGTAGGCAAAACTAGTCTACAACTCGCATAAAAAGACAATCAGTCAGTGAAAAAGACAACCAAGGGCATGTAAGAGAGAAATTTACTAAAGTACAAGTGGCACAAATGGGGTAGCCAGAATCTGACTGTGCTAAGTCTCCCAATACAGGAATTAGAGGGTGCCAATTGCAGTTAATAGCAGCAGCTTCAGAGCAAATGAAAGGAGGTGATTCTTTCTGCAGTGGATGTTACAGTCGTAAGACTAAAGGACAGTGCCAGTGCTAGAAATTTTTGTTCATTCAGGAGAAGGCTGGAAAAGTTCATGCAAAAGGAATCATCTAGAGTTACTAAAACCACAAGTGACTGAGCTGAGAGTGACTGAGCCCTAACCAAAAACCAATAGAATCCAGGGAAGAGTTACTGAAGACTGTTATATGTGCTTGTCATGCCCTTCATCTTCTGTAAATACCCATTTTCAGCCTCTGCTAAAGGGCCTGTGCTATCCTGGCTAAGTCCTTGATCTGACCCATGACAATCACAGAAGTGCCCTGCTATCCATCCCTTCATTCCTTACCACCCACCACTGCCACACCATCCTCATTCATAAGGAAAACTTCAGAGTATGGAGCCCTCTGATGGTACCAGTTGGGTGTGCAAATCTCAACCTAATCTAAGCAAAATAAACAATTTAAGGGGAATATTCCTCTCAGACCAAGAAAAATATCAAGCAAATTATCATTTTATTAATGTTATTGATGGTGCTGCTTTCTGACTTTCAGTTTTCTGATTAGCTTTATACAGTCTGAATAAGCATCTAAGAAAGACAAATTCTTTCATATGCAAACAAATAAAATTTATTTGTTCCCCAATGGGCGCAAAGTACTGTTAATGCTTAGCATTATCACTTATTAATTTCATTTTAAGTTTAGCCTCCCTTTATGAGATCCAGAGTAACCTTAGAGAACAATCTGAACCTCTCTCCTCTGTGCTGTAAATCAGTCTTCCGACTTTTGTAACAACTTTCACATTTAATTAGTGCTTTATCCTCCAGATATTGGACTGTATCTTGACCTTTAAAGGATGCTACTGTCTGCTTATCCTTGACAATGCTGACTGCTATTCAGATTTAGTTTCTGTCCACAGTTCAGTGGCCAGCTTTGATACCTTTAAGTGAATTTTAGCCCCAGCTGACTTGTTTCAGTAAATTAAGATATTATGTGGCACAGCATCAAATGCCTTTGTAAAGTCTTGATGCTATTCTGTCCTCTGCTAATCTTCTGGCTTCATCGTAAAAGATGTGGAGGGATAAATATTCTAATTGGCCTGGCTTGGTTTGCTGCAGTACAGCAAGGCCATATCAGGGTCTCCTTACACTATTCACCTCCATGTAAATACATTTCCCCCTTCAGCTTCACTATTTATAGTATTTGTTTCAATTTGGAGCCATGCCCACAGGACAATAGTTTCCATAGTTACTCTTAATTCAGTTTTTAAAGACTTCTGGCATGCTGACACTTTATTAGTCTCCTGATACTTCCTCAATTCTCTGTGGGGTTTTTTAGCAACTAGCTGTTCCATCAGTTCTTTAAATATCTGAAGGGACACCTCAGATGCATTTGTTCAAGTGAGTATATTTCATTATGTATTTCTTAGTTACTTTTTCTCAGCAGTTCATAATTACATCAATGATTTCTTAAGCAAGCCATTATTTAAAGTTTAATCTCCTTCCCAATAAACTTCATGGCAAAAGTCCAGTTAGTCCTAGGGAGAATAAGAACCGGTCTCAAAATTTATCTCCTTATTACAAATTAATTACAATTAATGTTTTCTTGGTCAAGTAATTTTTATATTATTGTGCCTTCAAGAATTATAACACAGTCTTTTCCTATTCTTTTTAACCTCTTGGCAGCTGTTTCAGTGTATCCTCATGCTGTCCCTGTTTCTCTCCTGTGTACTAAACTTGGAATATAAAACCCTATTTTGGTAACCCTCCAGTTTTCTGTTTCTAGCACAGTTCATATTTTAGTTTCACTTGTTTAAGTAGCCCGCAGTGACCCATTCTCTCTTCAGTGTTTCCAGTTTTCATTGGAACAAGACACATTTCTGCTGGCTTTTCATTAGGATATCCTCTCATGTTCCCTTTACTGCCCTCCCCCTTTCCTCAAAGCCTTTTCTGAAACTCTCAACTGATCCTGTGAATGAAATTTTCCTCATAATACTACACCCTTTCACTGGATAACCAAAACTCTTCAGATAGCCAAGAAGAATGTACATTGATAAAGTTAATGAAGAAAGTCTAAGGGATTAATTCCTCAGTGTCATCTACTGATCTCATTTTCTTGTAACTATAGAGCTATAAGCATTTTGCATAAGCAAAGAAGATGATGTGATCTAGGTTGATGTCACTGCTTTTGTACCATCACAGTCTGTTGTGACTGAGGTGATGTGGAAACACAGGAAAGACACCATTGCCTTATCCCCCACTGTCACCATGAACACAGTCAATTAACCACTAAGGAAACACCAGGAAGATTGTGTTAAATCAGTAAGAGTAGGAGTACCAAGACATTCTCTCTCCTTAGCTCAGAGACTGGATGAGTGGTGAGACTAATCTTAAATTTCTTTAATTTGACTCAGTCACTTACTCTAAGCTCTTATTCTGTTTTTCAGATCTATGATTATTTATATATCTGTTTTGCATTGACCCAGGCTGGATGCCAGGTGCCCACCAAAGCTGCTCTGTCACTGCCCTCATCAGCTGGACAGGGGAGAGAAAATATACGGAAAAGCTTGTGGTTCGATATAAGGGCAGAGAGAGATCACTCAGCAGTGACTGTCATGGGCAAAATGGAATTGACTTACAGAAATTAATTGAATTTACTATCAACCAAAATCAGTGAGATAATGAGAAGTAAACCAAATCTTAAAAATACCTTCCCCCACCCCACCCTCCTCTTTGGGCTGTACCTCCTCCCCAACCAGTGGTGCAGGGGGATCAGGAACAGGGGTTATGGGCAGTTCATCACAGATCGTTTCTGCTGCTGCTCAGGGAGAAGAGTCCTTCCCCTGCTCCAGCATGGGGGGTTGCCTGTCACAGGAGACCATCCTACACAGACTTCTCCAATGTGAGTACTTCCCACGGGCTACAGTTCTCCATGAACTGCTCCAGAGTGGGTCCCTTCCCATGCAGTCCCTCAGGAACAGCCTGCTCCAGCATGGGTCCCCCATGGGGTCACAATCCCTGCCAACAAACCTGCTCCAGCGTGGGCTCCTCTCTCCACAGGTCTGCAAGTCCCTCCCAGGAACCTGCTCCAGCGTGGGCTTGCCACAGATTCACAGTGTTCTTTAGGGCATCCCACTGCTCTGGCATGGGTCTCCATGGGCTGCAGGCTGGTCTCTGCTTCCCTGAGGATTCTCATGGGCTGCTGGGGGACAATCTGCCTTGCCATGGTCTGTGCCACGAGCTGCAGGGAAATCTGCTCTGGCACCTGGAGCACCTCCTGCCCCTCCTCCTGCACTGACCTTGGTGTCTGCAGAGTGTTTCTCTCACATATTCTCAGTCCTCCCTTCCCTGGCTGCAGTTATTTCTGCACAATAACTTTTTTTTTTTTTTTCCTTTTTAAATATGTTACCACAGACACATTACTGCAATTTCTCATTGGCTTGGCCTTGGCCAGTGGTGGGTCTGTCTTGGACTTGGCTGACGTTGGCTCTGTTGGACATGGGGGAAGCTTCCAGCAGCTACTCCCTTAAGCCATCCCTCTTCCCTCCCTGCTACCAGAACTTTGCTACACAGACCCAATACAATATGTGATCCACAATTAAAATGCCACAAAATTTCACAATAAATAATTTCATATTAAAAACAGCAATGAAGAGCTGTGTTTTCCATGGGTTTGCTCTGGTAGGAATGCATGTCCACTTAGTACCCATATAAAGGCAGATTAGATAAAGAGAGTAGAGTAAAGAAATAAACAATAAAATGAGCATTTTTCTGTAGCACTGTTTCTTTAACAACATCCACAAGCATTTTAATTAAACCATGTTCTGCTCTGAATTATGTCCTACTGCTGTTACTTGTGTTCTGAATATATGTCAGCCCTGCAGTATGTTATTTATTGTTAGTGTAGCAATCCTTACAGATTTCCAGTTGCTGTACATACGCAGTGCCCTGGAGTGTTTAAAGTCAGTGGAGGAGTTGTGGCATACTGTGAGCCTTGAAAATCCTAGAACTGACTCAAAATCTGTTAGTGACTGATTCACTGCTCCTGCTTCTTAAACCAGGCTGCACAGGAGGATAACTGCAAAGGCCATCTTTAGCCTAAGGAGTTTATTTGCCTTAGGATCTTTCTGCAGTCAGTGGAGAGTAGAAAAATCCTCATCTGTGTCTCAAAGGGAGTTCATTGTAGGTGCTCAGAGTTGCTCCAGAGGAAATGCTTCCTCTTGATTCTACAGGAAGCAGGGGGAAAAAAACCTTCTGAGACTTAATTTAGTCTTTGTGAATGCCCTCTAAATTGTTCCTATGTGTGTTTGCAAGAGCCATCTTTGATAACCTGCACTATATTCTGGAGTGAGAAATGAGATCAGCAAACAAATTCAGCAAAACTCTCTCTCCAGGGCTAACACAAGCTCCTCAGCTCCTTGTCCAAGGTTCAGGGGGCTTAATCTCCACATGCTGATAGGGACAGGGCTGCCTGTAAAGCAGAACAAGTGCTCATTTATCCAGGCACAGCTGTTGCCTGATGACAGAGGTCCAACTGTGGCTCCTGTGTGATGGAATGTGGGTCTGCGTTCTGACTTGTCCAATCACTGCTTATCTGAGACCTGCTCACATCAGGGCTCATCAATCATCACATCAAATGCTCATCATTTGTAAATTCTTTTTCTCTGATTTCTTCTATTTCTTTCATGTTAGCTGCTAACCCAATATCTTATGTTAGTTTTTAAAATCAAATTTACTAGGGTTATTTATCTAATTTTTCTTTTTAATGCCGGTATTTCTCTCCTTGATTCTCTCTGTTCTTATTTTGTCTATTTTCAGTCTAACTTCACCTACTCCCATCTGAGAGCCAGCTTCTGATTAATGTATCTCCACATAAATTCAATTTAGCCATCGACATTACATTTTTGGGCTTGATCACATGACATCCACCTGGTTATTTCTGAGATGAGGAGGGAAAATGAGGTATAAAGTAGCAAAATAAATTACTTTCTGTGTTGAAGCAGCTGATTTTAATTAATGAAATTAAATTTTACTTGGTTTGTGTGGCAAAGTTTTTGTTGCTACAGGGAGAAGCTGTTGAAGTTTCCCCCAGGTCCAACTGAGCCCATGCCAGGCAGCTCCAAGGCAGACCCACTGCTGGCCAAGGCCAAGCCCATCCACATTGGTGGAAGCACCTCTGGGATAACAGATGCAAGAAGAGGGAAAAGACTCTGGGCAAGAACAATCAAAAGAGAGGAATGAGAATATATGAAAGAAACAACCCAGCAGACACCAAGGTCAGTGGAAAAGGAGGGGGAGGAGGTGCTCCAAGCTTTGGAGCTGGGATTCCCGTGCAGCCTGTGGGAGGGACTCATGTTGGGTAAGTTTGAGGGGGACTGTTTTCCGTGGGACAGACCCCATGCAGAGCAAGGGAAGAGGGTGAGCAGTCCTCCCTTGAGAAGGAAGGGGCAGCAGAGAAAATGTATGATGAACTGACCAAACCCCAAATTCCCCATCCTCCTGGATGGGGAGGAGATAGAGAAAATCAGGAGTGAAGACAAAGAAGAAAGGAGAGGTGGGGGGAAGGTGTTTTAAGATTTAGTTTTTATTTCCCATTATCCTACTCTGATTTGATTGGTAATATATTAAGCTAATTTCCCCTAGCTGAGTGCATTTTGCCCATGACAGTAATTGCTGAGTGATCCCTCCCTGCCCTGATTTTGACACACAAGCCTTTCATTACATTTTCTCTCCCATACCCAGCTGAGAAGGGCAGTGACAGGGCAGCTTTGGTGGGCACCTGGTACCCAGCCTGGGTCAACCCACCACATAAATTTTCTGGTCTCTTGTACTTAGCAAGCTACTTACAGTAGCTGCCAGTTGACAAGAAAGTTGTCTGTGTGGATTTTATCAATCTTATAACATATTGCCTGTCATGCTGCGGAAGTATTAATTTGTACACATAAGTGACAATAAAGTTATCCATTACCATATCAAGCACAGCAACAGAAGTAAGGATATGAGGTGGAGCTATACAGTTTTGTACTTTAAATACCAATCTAGATTAGCCCTACTATTTTGTGTGGGCCATAGCTAGACTACTGCAATTTAATTTCTTGCATTTTTAAAACAGTCATTACATTTTTAAACATATTTTAATGCTGTAGCTCCATCAAATTAATTTAGAGGTTGCACCAGTTTAATTATACACACCCCTACAGCGATATAGCTACAGTTCACAAAAACTAAGGACAACCTTCCCCCTTAATTTCTGTGTACCACCAAACTGGTCCTGCCAGGAATGAATTAGACCTGGTATTAAGGCAGTACTGAACCCTGTATGTGTTTTTGGAAGAGAGCCAAATGTTCATATATATTAAAATCCCTAGAAATGTATTACTACCTATGTGTTTGCATTCATAAAATTTATCAAGCAAAGCTATTCAGAAAAGAAAGATATGACACAGAGTCAGACTAAGGAGAGATTGAAAATGGAAATATTTTATCACTAAACAATGACTATTTTCATTTGTCTAATAGTGCAATAGAAATGAGTGCCAAATCCTCCATTCTCTGCAGACAGTTTGAGGTTTGAGAAAAAAAGCTCCATTACCATTTTTAATTGTTCTTTCTTGAAGTTGAGTAATATATCACTATAAATTAGGTGAAACAAATGAGGTATAAATCAAGCTAAATTAAAGGATTAATGAGATTAGCAGCTATCAGACCCATAGGCTATCTATAGACTGACCACTAAGTCTTATGCCCTCAGGAGTTAATTACAAAGTTATCACAACACTGAAAATGCACATGACTGGCCTCTACCTGAACTGCAAACCAACTTTCCCACTCCAAGCACAGGAGCAGTGATGTCCAATAAAAATATGGCAGCATATAATTCAGAGACAGAAGACAGAAAAGTACTCCACAATGACTTCAGAGCCTCCTCCCATGCTTAGGAGGCATAAGGGATGCTCAGTGACAAATAAGACAAAAATTGGGAAGCCCAGCTGTCAAAGCAGAGGTTGGTTTCCCCCCCTCCCCCCACACACACTCCTCTCACCAGAGAGTTCAAAATTGCCTTTATAATTAACACTTGTAGAAAAGGATTAGAAAGTGTGCAGTGATCATGATGGCTAAGGTGGGGAGACCCAAGCTCTCTGGGTCTTGGTTCTGTTTTGGTGCAATGCTTCTGCAGTTGAAATGGTGCCATGCAGCCCTTTTGGGAACAGTTGCTGTCAGGGTGCATTACAAGCTCTCAGTCAGTCTGGACAAAGATGCTCATTCCCAAATGCGGCTGTTTGGCTGCAGAAGGCAAATACTGTGAGTTTACAGGAGTGTCAATAAAGAAACCCCACAAACAATGAGGTTAGACTACAGTCACTTTGGGGGTTTGAGCACTCGTTAAAATGACTGCCTGACACCACTGTCTAAATGGAGAAATTATGCAAACAGTGAATTCATCCTGGAGTAAAATCTCCTTTCTGTATCTTGCTGGCAAAAACACTTTATCAACAAATATATCCAGACTGAAATAGATCATGCAAGCAGCTTTAGAGAGAACATGTAAATCTTACCCCTATTTTCTCATTTTGGATTTCTCCACCCTCTCGAGGGATGATGGTCTGAACTCCTTATACTGTCAAACTCCCACTGACCTCAACAGAAAACAGCTCATCTCAAAACACAGCTGAGCAGAGCAGCTAGCTGCCTTTTCTTGAGCCGGATGTTCCCAAACCGAGGTTGCAATACCACATGCAGCTGCAAGGCAGGCAGTGAGAACAGGGTCAGTTCTCCAGCCTATTATGTGGTGCTTCCACAGACTGTGGGAGCAAAGGCTTTGCTACCACAATGATCATGGGTATCTTCTTTCACTGCTTTAAAGTTGTTTTCCCCTCTTCCTCCCCCTCAACTACTCATGGAGTCTTATTACTGCTTGATCCAGCTGAACCCTAAGGCAAAGTTTTCAGCACTGGGCACACTCCTGCAGAGAGAGTTTTGTATGAATTATAAAGTCAGGGCATTCAAATACTACATCAATTCACTTCCCACAGGCTGTCTTCATGAATGCTTATTCATCTTGAAATGATGGTACTCTAAGAAGTCACTTAAGCTCTTAAGCTTTCCTGATCTCATGTCACAACTTCAAGAACAATCAAAAGGAAGAACGCTTGGAAAAGCATAAAAACAAAACCCATAGTCAGAAAAATTTGTTCCTGCAACTTCTGCTAAATAAAGAGATCATTCCCTGCACAGATACAGCATAACATGTTCTGCTGTATAGCTCATAACAAAGTTTGATTCAGTAATTTCTGTCTCCAAAAGATTATTGCTGTGGTGTCCTCTTTCTTTTGGGACATAGACAAACATAAAAGCCCCCCTTCACACACCCTTCCAGAGACTGTAAAGGAGAAGCAAGGAGATGTTCATCCCTCTTCATTGGGGGAGAGCTGCTGGCTATTTCTGACAATCAGATCTTCATTCTGGCAGAGAGATGTTAAAAATTATTTTTTGTAGTCATTACATATAGCAGTGTTGGTAGCCTTTACAAAGCACTCTTGCATTTCAAAGATAACATTACCACACAAACACTGACTGTGCACTAAGGCTAAGCCACACATTTCTTAGGGCCTTAAATCATGTCTTCCAGGCCTGCTGGAGATCAGAGGGGCTGGCACAGAGGAGCGACAAAGTGCAAGTCACTTGTAATGTTCTACCTGCTAACTAACAAGCAGACAAGCCCTGGCAGGCTGGCTGGAGCTGCGGGCACACAGCACTTGCTATAGCTCATTTCAGAAATGCAGCACTGCTTTCCTCTCTCTCGTGCCCTCTACCACATGCCAGCAAGCAAACAGGAGCACGGGAGCAGCTGACCACTTCTGATGCCAAGGACTGTGTGCGCGCACTGTAACAGCCTGTGCTCGCCAGCACTTCTCAAAGGAAACGAGAAGCCAGTGTTCCTTTCAAGCCTTGGGCGAGGGCAGGAAAGGGAGGGGGAAGGAACTGCCCCCCCATACTCTTTATCCTGTCGTGGGAGCTGAGCAGAGGAAGCCAGATTTAGGAAAGTGTGTGAATGTGAGACCATGGCAGGTTGTCTGTTGTCCCACACAACACAGCAATTGAGGGAGCGCTGTCAGGGCCATGGCTGACTCTCCATGCAGAGTCCACATAGTCTGGGAAAGCAGGCAAGGTGGAAGCACAGGAACCCCTCTGCATCCTGATGCTGTTCCTTCCCTTCCTAGGGCACAGCACAGTGCCTGGGACAGACAAAGAAGTGAACACAGGGCAGAGGTCTCTCACAGAGTCACAGAAAATGCTGAGCTGGCAGGGACCCAGAAGGATCATCAAGTGCAGCTCCTGGCTTTGCACAGGACTATCCCCACTCTTAAAACCACTTTGCCCTTTTTTTTCCCCAAAGTGCTTTCTCCTACTCACTAAGCTTACCAGTGGTTCTCAGGGAAAAGAAAAAAAAAAAAAAAAAAAAAGAAAAACCACAATGGGCAGATAAAACTTGCCATTTCCAGCCACCAGCCAGATCATGGGAATGATGCTCCTCTCTTGTCCCTGATCAGGGACATATAGAGAAACTGTAACTCTGAGGAGTTAGGAGACATCTTCTTGCCATGTACCTCCTGACTGAGTGTCCCCTCCCCATGCTGCCACAGAACTGGGTCTGCAGGATCAGTACAGCAGGAGGCTGGTGGAGAGAATGGACTCCACATATTTCCATTGTTCAGAGGCAGTTTATCAATTGTTTGAGGACCTGTCCAGGTCAAGTTGGGTTCTATTTTCAGAGCTGTGTAATGACTGTTGATGACATCTGCCCACGACTGGCAGCACACATTGATGAGTACTGTAAATGACCAGTTTCCATATGTACAGCCACGTGTCTCCTTCCTGCTCCAGGCTGCTGATAAAGATCCACTGGTGGTAGCTGCTGTTTAATACGGTAAATGATTTTGGAGATTACAGTCTTCTCTTGTGTAATCTTCTTATGTAAGGACTGAGAAAGAAAACGTGAAGTGCAGAATTTGAACATCAAAATAGCAGTGGATCTGGAGCTCAACATCTTGAATATCTTTTCTGACTATTCCAAGCTAATAAAAAGCCAACAGAAATAAAGTTCACCCTCATATCTATACAAGAAACTTAAATAAGAACTGCACTTCACCACAGAATCTTGTGTACTAATCCACTATGTGGTACTTAGCTAATCAGATGTTTGGTGAATAATATGGGAGGTAACTAAGCAAGTCAATTTTAATCTAAGTAAAAACTAAACAAAACTGAACAAAAAATTTCAAAAACTGGAGCTTAGAGATTGTGAATGGGTTGTTCCTAGGATAGGTTTAGGTTGGAGAAAAACATTTTGCTCTTTCTAACCAGCTACATCATGGTGAAACACACATTTTGAGAGTTTTTACATGCTGATTTATGGTTTCAAGCCATGATATTCCATTCGGTCTCCTCATGTGCAGCATCAGCAGTTCCTGCTGTGTGCTGCTTGTAGCTCCTTTTGCTCATTCCTCGTAACTTATACTTGTAGTAAAGACAGAGGGACTGACTTAAAATGTTTAAAATCTTGATGGCAGGGAGTGAGGAATGTAAAAAACAAAACAAGATAAAGAGAATAGAAAAAAAGTAAAAGTAGCAGAATGGGTGGAAAATGCTGAGAGGCTCTTTTGTCCCTTTCATTCCTATTGATTACTGTCTGCTCTGTTCCTTTCTTTATCTTTCTTTGATGTATCATGTGTCATACTGCAAGCTTTGGGAACACTGTGCTCAGATACAATGGCAAAGGGCCAACACACGCAAGACCTGAAAATACCAAAGAGATGAACAATGTTCACGGGTGGAGGCTGTTTGCAGTAATGTGAGAAATTTCATGTCTATGGAAAAAAGGTCACGATCAGGAGAGGGTCTGCCCTGTCTTTACTTCTGAGCATGGGGGCTCACAGATTTTTTTGAGTATTGAGGGCTCACAGATTGACAGAACTCATTAGGAGACAGAAGTTTTTCATTGCTTTTAGATGAGAGTTGTATGAGTTCTTAAGAGAGCTGAGAAAATACTGGGAAAACCCTCCACCGGTGTTTGCTCAAACTTTTTAATGAATTCAGTTTAGCTCTGTTTGTCCTTCATATATGTTCTAATGAACAAATATGCTGGTGATGAGACTCATAGACAGTGCAATCATTATGCAGATTATTCAGTGAAGGATTTGGAACAATACATTGGTAAAGACTGGATTCCTAAAAGACAGAGGCAACTAATGAAATTTCACCTCTTCCCTGTTGATGCACTAGATATAAACAAAAGGCCTTATCCAGAGAGGTTTTTGTCCTATTCTAAAAGCTGTAATTCTGACATTATTTAATATTAAAATGTTTTTCCTGCTGGACCTGATCAGCCTCTCAAATGGAAAACACAGTCTAAACATGCATATTTTATCAAAACCTTTTCATTTTTCTTTCCTGTTTTTATTTTTTCCTTAAAATGCAAAATCTTGATTGATGTAAATTTACTTGGCAGTAAGATCAAGACTGAACGCAAGGAAAAAATTGTTAAAGCTCCTAACATTGGCTTTACAATGAAAAAACACAGACATAACAAATCCAAACACCGTAGATGCAGCCATCTTCTCTTATGGCTGGAATGGCTCTGATGGAGAGAACATCCAAAAAAAGAGAGAGTAAGGAAAAAACCCCAGACTAGGGGAAAATCTATCACATGTTCTTGTTTCATGGTGGAAATGGAATAATGACCCATTGATAATCTCTAGATACAGTCAGTTAAGAAAATGAGAGTTTCCTGTGTTTATTACTGAATAAGAGCAGTAAATGAGAGCAGCCCTGTGACCACCATGACTGATGGCACTAACCCCACTGAGCTCTGTCCCTGTTGCTCCATGCTGTTGCTGCACACACCAGTGCTGCAAGTCTCCTTCTTTGCTGGGCTGTGCCCATCAAGTGAATCTGTTTGTGTCTCTCACAGGTGCTACACTGCTACCAAGTTCATCATTCTTTAGACAGACTCCTCAAGATAGTTCTGGAGAGCAGGTAACTAAATCGTAGTGTAACATACTTGTCTGGGATTTCTAAAAGTCTTTTTTGTGAGGCACACAATGATAGCAAAAAACAAAACCAAAGCCAAGACCCCACATGTTTCAAAACTATTTTGCTCTCATCACACAGAAACACAGAGCCAGGGGAATTTCAAGAAGCTAACTTTTTGCTCAAATCTCTCTTTTCTATTAACCATTTTCTATAAACTATCTCTGCAATTTTCATAAGGTTCCTCCAGTGCTCCTCCTCTTTCCAGTTGCTGTGTTGTTTTCCATCCTTAGCAGTAAGTTGGCTGTCTGGCTCTCTTCATTCATTGTGACATTAGGTACTTAAGCCTAAGGCGCCAACAGCTCTCAAAAGGTTGTGCAGGGTGGCAATGCTTTGATTCAGAAGACGAAATGCATCCAGGCACACAACTCTGAGTTTCCCTTATTTCTTGACCTGTGCTGACAATGTGTATTCTTTTTTTTTCTCCACTCCTATGAGGGAGACATTCAGTCATCCAAATATTTGTTTTGGACACAAATACAGCTTAGTTGCAAAAACCACTGAATGTATATTAACTGCAGACCTTACTTATAACTGCTGTGTTCTGTATGTGATTGATTGCCTCCAGGAGGGCTCCTCAGATGGAGCTGAGCTGTTTGTGTTGGAGGCAGTGGCTGCAGACCAGTGTCATTTGGTGGTCACCAGATGCTGAGCTTTCTTAGTGGTCCTATGTACACGCCCCAGCATACACTATTATTTTAAAAGTCACTAATACTGCTTATTAGAATTCTGAAGGAAGAGTTTTCCTCTGGTTCTGCAAAGTTTTTGCTTTTCCTTTTGCACTGAAGTCATAGTTCTACTTCTCCTCTCAACCTTCTTTTGCCAAGTTGCCTTTTTAATTCATTCACCTAATAACATAGCATCCACAATATAATTATTCTTATTTTATATATAACACCTAAATATTGTCCAAGTAATAGAGGGTATGGAAAACCATAAGGATGAGTCTCTTAGGAAGCCACCTAAGACAGAGATTATGTTCTTTCTTCCTAGAGTGACAGCACAAAGGAAGTTCACTGACTCCAACACAGGAGATTAAACAGAGAGATTCAGCTCAAATACACTCAGTGGATAAGAAAAAAAAAGGATTTTCACAGGAAAATATTCTAAAAATAGATCTGGAATTTGATGGCACTTTATTTCAACAATATAATAATGATGATGATAATAATAATAATAACAACAATAAATACTACTTTATACCTGTTATGGCACCATCTCAAGTAATTAAAAAATAATATGCCCTGAAACTATAAACAAATAATTTGGCAGTTATCTGGAGGAATGCTTTTAGTGCAGCAAACCCAGAATAAATTCAAGGAATGAAGTTATGAGAGAGTCTGAGCAGCAGAACCCCTTCTGCTATAAGAGATGTACATGTTGATTTCTATGTTGATGTCTATTTCTAGGCATTGCTTCAAAGCTAACAAATATGTCCCTAAAATAACATGACACCAAAACACAGATTGGGTCAGAAGGGAATGTTGGCAAACACCATCACAGCACAGAGATCCTCCAGGGCTACACTTAAGAGTAAATAGTTCCACGCAGCCATGGGTACCCAATGGGAACTGCTGAAAGGATTAATTGTACCCTACTCAGGTTTCATCTCTCCAGTAAATGTCCTACTGAGAGTAATAAAATACTGGATAACAGTAGATTATAACATCAGGAGTTCTGAAAGCATTCAAAGAGTGACTCTCCAGAAGAAGCCCTCTTGACTCTATACCCAAACTCCAGACAAGAATGGTACTTGGTGGCATTTTGGAAAGATGCTGGTACATGATTTAAATGTATTTTTGTATTCTGTGTTTCTATTTCAAAATATTTGAAATGACCATTAAGTTCTAAAAGAATGTACATAAAAAGCTGAAGTTTTTTCCTCACATTTCAATGATTAGTAAACCACAGTATGATCTTTATATGCTTCCTATTCATCACAAGTCTGAGGAACATAAAATCCCTTGGGAACAGGGAAAAATTGCTATGCAATCACAGAAACGGTACGCTCCAAATTAGGTTGATTTATTTAGTTTTTAAATGTGAGAAATATAACTCCATTAGAAAATTGTGTCAACATCCTTAGAAGTAAAAAGGGACACAAATTTAAGTTTTGAATATACCCTTGAAGCATATATTGGAGGCAAGCAGGCAGAGGCTATCTTAGATCTGAAATAAATACTTCTGACGATGAAAACTTATCAGAAATGATCATCACCTCCAATTCTGTGCACTCAGGAGGGAAATGCAGCACCCATGCTTTGTCTTGTTAGTGAACAGACCATCATGGGCTGGAGCAGCACAGTCCATGAACAGAAGGGCAAAAACTTTGTGTGCAGTTTAGGTAGAAATGCTGATTATGGAAGTCACCTTATCTTGTTGCAAAGAAGCCCCATGCCTGGAGGAGCCTTCTGTGGCTGCGTGTCTCTGTAGTGACCCAAACAATCACCTCCAGCAGCCACTGCAGGAACCCATCCCCTTGGGCACGATGGGATGGATGACCTGGGCAGCTGCAGGAAGACCTGCTCCACAACAACTAAAAGAATAGGTGTCTGCTGGATGTTCTGTGTACAAGTGCTCATTTTAATTAAGGTTTAATCTCCTCAATCTCTACACTAATCCTTGGTTCTCTATAATAATATTCCCACAGAGGACTCCAGGGTATTTTCTGGCATCAATCAACTCTTAGCTGCTGGGTTTGTTCTGGTTGCACAGACTCCTGTGTATCCATCTTTATATTCTAAGAAATATGGGAGGCAGAAAAAAATATCACTGTTTGAGCATTAATTGGATGATAATGGCAATTTATGGATTCGAGGAGGAGAAAAGGTGCCACTAGAGTGTGTAAAGTGGGCAGCTGGCACAGTAGCTTTTGCCAACATTTGTGTCAATGTGGGAGTACAGCAATATGGTAGCTGTTAACGTTGCACTCAATAAATATCTCCCCATATGTGAAGATGTGACTAGCCTTTTGGAGGAAGAAGCTGAGTATTCTCTGTATCTGTGGCAGGATTTTAAGTGTAATCCCAACAAATCTCAGCAGGTCTTCATGTGTGCTTAAATACTGTACACATTAAATTGCTTTCTTGAAATGTAGTGTATAGGGAAGCAGTGAAATAATAATGAAATAATCCACACATTGAATTATCTGGAGAAAAACAGTATAATGTTCAACATGGCACTTTTTCTCAGCTGATTCAAGCCTTAAGGAAAAATACACAGGCCTGTTGTCCAGTGCATGTGACTATTTTTGTTGCTATGTGACTTGGATTCTGTATTAAGTATTTGTGCATCCACAAAAGCACTTAAGTAATTTCCAGCTTTTTTGTTGTTGTTGTTGTTGTTAGAAATAGGAAGGACATTAAAATTATTATTTTAGGACTGACAAAATTGTTTCTGTTACACATGAACTTGCAACTATTGGAGTTAAACAGCAAAAATGATACAATAGATAAAAATGGCACTAGACCTTTTTGGGGTATTTTTCTACAGCTATTTCTTTCCATGAGTTTCCTCTTGTGGATTCTCTACAACCCTTACACAATGATTCACTACGTTCTTTTAATAGGGGAAAAAAAATCTGATGTTAGGGTTCTGTCCTCTAGTCATGTTCTGTTTCCATTTTGCCATGACATTTCTCTCTGTGAGGAGTGTGTCCACCCTTTCTCTGCCTCTTCAAAAGCCTTTTTTCCTGCCTCCATCCACCACTGCTACTCTTCTGTCATCCCTACACAATTACTAATTCTGAATAAATCCCACAGCCCCAATCCCTTAGAAGAAAGTCCTCTGTAATAAAAATTTATCATGACATCAACAACAAAAACATCATCATTCTGAAGAGTCAAACCTACTGAGATTTTCAAGAATTTTTGTCTGTGAAGCCTCAAAAATCTTGATTTATACATGCAAGTAAAACAAACAGAACTGTAGCAAATTCAAAATATATACTATGTAACAAACTGTCCAACCAAACCACTTGTAAAATCAAATGGCTGCACAGGTAGAGAAAATGTTCCATTTGTTTTTAATGATGCCTATTCACTCTCCAACCAGCCAACAAAATGAGGATTCTACCCACAGAACATCACCCATGCATTCATTTTTTACATTGACATAAACATAGACTGTCATTTTTGAAAGAATTTGTGAATGTAAGGTGGTGTTGGAAAAAAGACTGTATTAAATGACAGTGCTATTTCAAACTAAAATGACGAAATGCCTTACTAAAGTGCTTTGGGTACTATGATGGACAAAATTACTCTTGTATGGATAAGAAATTAAGTTTTATAGTTTCATATGCAAATATAAGAAGGGTCATTTACACTTTCTTACTGAAAAGCTAATGATTTTCACATTTCCTGATAAAACACTTTCAACAACCCTCATTAATGCAGCTATTTACATCACAGTTATTGACATAAGCACACAAAAAGGGAAGATGCTTGCTCCACCTTATCTCTCAAGTCTGAAAACTTGAAATTTATAGCTGTAGAGAAATATCAAACAGCAACACTGCCTCACAGCAAAACCTAAGCATAAAATAGCACTTTCTGAATGGAAACGAAGATCCTGAAATGTTGCTCTGGAAAGTGAGACATCAGCAGGCTGATTTTAGCAGCAGGTGGCCAAGAAAGACTAAGGCAGAGGTGGGTATAGTTTTTTACCTGCCAGCATGGGGTCAGCCCCTCACAGAGGAGTGAAGAGCTCATGGGGATGGGTCTGGATCTTCCCCAAGAAGGACAGGGGAGTGGGGTACCTGAGCACTCTGCAAAATCACCACTTCTCTTCCAGTTGAAGAGCAAGGCTGTGTTGTGTTGCTGCCTCATTTGTATTTGCCAAAGAGGTGAAAGAGCAGCCTCGTGCTGCCATCACCAGACTGGTGGGACAGCACTGAAACTGAGGGATGAATCTCATACTTGCTCTCTCCTGTGGCATTCCTAGTGCCCCAAGGACAGGGGAGAGCAGGAATGAGTGCACTCACACTTTGCTCAGAGGGGGCTGAGATCCATCCCCGTGGCTGCTGCTTCCAGCTTGGAATGTGCTTTTTGAGCTGATCCTACCTGGTGAGTTAGGCCTGGCTTGTAGCCAGTCCCTGGGTGGAGATGTGTCCTGTGGATGTTGCTGTGTGGTTTGTGTGTTTGATAATGACAAGATAATGCTGCAGCCACGGCTGTGCTGGCCAGCTGTCCTCAGCCTGCCTTCCAAACACCAGACAAGTCTTGGGAGAAACACCAGTGGGGAAACACTGTATAACTGCATTTTGCCTTGAGAGTACTCTGCCATGACACAGACAGTGGTATTTTGGAAAAGTTTCTTAATCAAGCAGTAAATAATCTCGTATCAAAATAAAGGCAGCTGGGACTTAATACCCTACATAACTAACTTTCCAATAAGAATTAAAAAGAAGGAAAAAAAATCAGTAAATCCAAGCATGCTGACCCATGTGAGATACATGAAAATGGAAGGTTCAATTTATGAAATTTATAAAGCCAAATATTATTTGTTTTCTAGTCAACCACTGCTCTGGTGGGATTTAGAATGTTAAGGGAACTTAAAGCAAAACCACTTCAGCTGCAGAGTAAAAGCACCTATTTCTTAAAACAGGTGCCAAAATAAATAGTCTGACATCCCACCTGTAGAATAGAGCATTTTTCACATATATAAATAATATATATTTATTTAAATTATTATTTTAAATTTTAATTAAATTTAAATTAAATTAAAATGAAAATTAATTTTTATTTTTTTTAAATTTAAATTTAATTTTAATTTAATTAAATTAATTTTAAATTATTATTTAAAATTCCACTCAGAAAACAAGCAACAAACAAACAAACAAGTAAACCTTTATCCTTGAGCATCTGTAATCCAAAGGCATTCAAGTCCAAGAAAACAAACCATATTTGAGCTTTGTACAAATACCAAAGAGCAGGTCTAACCATCCCTTCAGAAGAGGGCACCATCTCTTACAACTTATTTCCAAATCAAATACATACATGTATTCCCCTCTTCCAAAATTAAATTTTGAAAAGTATTCATTTCATGGAAACAGCCATATTCTTTTGAAGAGATGGGAAATCTGATGGACTGGGATGCAGTGAATCCTTTATTTGCTGATTTCAGGAAGGGATATTTCTGATTTTGAAAATTGGTTTTAGAGAGTTTTCTCACTTCATGGCTTAGGAGAAGATCAGCAATGTACAAAATACAATTGTATGTTGATACATAAATATCAAATAAATTAATTTTTATTTGATAAATTCTGGAGATATGTGGGAATCAGACAAAAAATGCAAGCAAAGTACATATCTGAAGAAAAATGCATGTTCTAGTTGTCTTTATAACATGGGTATTCCCACTGAAATCTCTCAGTCATTGCATACTCAGGATTGCATCAAGCCATTAATTGTACAGTAAATTCTCCTTCTGCTCCCCATAGCATCACCAGTCCCTAGTTTCTGCATATCTGAGCATCCCATTGAATCTTATTTTTCCTTCAGGCATTGGGTCAGGTTCTTCCAAGCCCCTCCACCCCAGTTTCTCTGCTCTCTTTAGTCCCTTCCTCTCTTAGTTGCTCATTTCTCTTCTAGTTCCCTCTCCTCCCTCTTTGCAGTCTCCCTCTGCCCCAGGAGTGCTGTACCTTCTGCACAGGGTGACCGTCTGGGATCCTGGCTGGGGAGCTGCCTTCACTCACGCTGGAGATGGCAACTTCTCCGTGGGCCCTTCCGTCACTGAGGGCTCCGCTCTGCCCTGCTGGTGCTCCTCCCCCAGCTCCTGCCAGTCCCCTCATTCGTACACAGAGAAGAGAGGTTTTGTTGAAAGTTGTGTTGGGGCCTCATGAGGGAATGGTCCTGCCCACTCTGGCCACTTGCCAGACTCCAAAGACACCTGAAGGGAAGGGTCAGTAAGGGTCCTGGGATATTACTGTTCCCATCCCAAAGTCAGATGGGCACGAGCTTTCAGCTCTGAAGGCACTGTGCCTACCAAAATCCCTTTGCAGCCAGCGCTCCTGGTAACCTCCCAGCACCAGAACTGGGGAGGCTGAGCAGGGGAGAGGAGGAGGTGGTTGCACAGCCAGGCTTCCCCTGCTGCCACTGTCATCGCATTTGCATTGCAGGGAGATGATCTGGCTGCCTTTGTGTGGCCCTTTGGCAGGAGCCCAGCAGCATTTCTGTGCCACTGCTCACATTGTACTGCAGGAGTATAAACACAGGCTTGTCCACAGTGCTCTCAACAGCTCTGGAGGAAATCCATGATTGCCAGTGTCAAATAGGCCAGAGTAGCTGGGCTTTCTGTACACCAGCTACTGTCCTTATCCTAATACCCTGTCTCTTGTAGGAATCTGGAAATTTGCTGGTATCAGAGAAATAGGACAGTATGATATTACTGTGATAAATATTCTCATTCAGAGCTTGATGCTACAAGATTTTCCTTAACACTCCACTATTTTGAAAGACTCAGACTGTCCAGTATTTAACATTTCTCAAGACCATGCTAAGGTGCCACAGAGATAAATAACTGAGGCAGAAAATACATAATGTTTGAGAAGAAAAAAAGAGAGTTGCTAGTGTGAAGAGAAAAGTTATTTTGAAACCAGAAAATACCATCTCAACCAATCCTTTTGCTATACTATAAATATTTAAAAGCATAAACTATGTTATCAACACTCTACTCCTTACTGTCCAATTTCTCTTTGACAGAGAGAATAATCCAGGAAAACATAAAGACAAGATCTTTCAACACTTTGCTCAGAGTAGTATCCTAAGACTTCTAAGCCTTAGTGGCTAGGCATTATATATGAGCTACTGGACCATTATGCTGACTTTGCATGGATTTGTGTGACCACACAAATTTCCAGGCCTGAGAACGCAAGAAATAGATCAGAAAAAAATCAGCAAGGTTGGTCCTCTCTAAGCTTTGAGATCTCTAGACTGGAAAAAATTCCACTGGTTCCTGAATTTAATGCACAAACTTGAAACCCTCTGGCAATTCTTGCTGATCCTTCTGCCTCTTACAACCCCAGCTGGACAGGCACTGGTCCAGTCTGCCACAAACACAGGGTGTCCTCCCACTGGGCCCTACCACGTACAGAGCAGGAGCTCATGTTGCTCCTACAGTGAGCTCTGGGGAAATTCCAGCAGCTTGAACAGAAGCTGGTGTACATCTTACAGCCCCAGATGATGTGGGTTTTTTTTTCATTTCTGTGTTATCACTCGGGCAGAGCTGCTTTGCCCACAAGGAAAGCCCTTGCCTGTCTGCAGCACATGGTATCTAGGGAAGCATAGGTGTGCATGCAGGACCTCCATCTGCTCCCCTTTGCCTGTCCCACAGTGGAGCAGGCAGAGGGGTGAGGCACACACAGTAACTCTCAGCTGCTGCTTTACTTGTCTGAATCACAACATGGCACTTCATGAGTAACCCCTTTTCCACAAAGACAAAGCAGGATTTTGCTGCTGACTTCCCTGCTGCTGCAGAGACCAGCTGATTAAACTCTTTGGAGATGCATGTTAATTATCTTTATTGCACTGGCTTCAGTGAAGCTAGACAAACTTATACCCACTAGGAAACTAATCCTTATGTATTACTGCAGTAATGTACTACTGGACAAAGAATTATAGCTACAAATGTAAATATGAATATGAAAGGAAAAATAATCTTTCTCTTTCCTAGAGAAAGATTTCCATCAGATTTCCACAGGACTATAAAAGTCTTCAGACTACAGACTTTATTCTCTCTACCTTTCACCTGAAATTAATGTTGTTTTAAACAAATGCAATCTTTATAATTTTTCCTATTCCAATTCAGTTACTATTTCCTGCTCTGCATTTAATTTTAATAAGAAATTAAATATGTAGCCTGATCAAAAAATTTATTTCCTTTTGAATTACCCAAATGTTAAAACTCTGCTTCTGTGGCAAAGAGATGGTACTCTGATGAACAGAGCCATCTACAGAAATCTTTTTGATAATGGCGTCCTTCTTTCAAATCCAAACATTTCCTTGATGTAGAATACAAATTGAGCTCTAGTGTATAAGTCAGCTAGGATTTCAAAGTTGGCCTTTATACTTTGCCATTAATTAATTCCGTCCAAGAAATTCAAACAAAGATACAAACAAAAAAGTTCTCTAAATACATTACATAAGGCATTCAGAATATTCTAATTCATTCCCCTCCAGGAACACAGCAGAGTCAAAGAATAGTGTACACAGCATGTTTGGACTGTATAAAAAGCACTAGAAACTGTAAGAATAGTTTAAAACCCATTTATTTAAAGCTCTCCATTATAAGAGCTTTTGTAGAGTGTTTTCTAATCAATCTACACTTCTGAGTTCTAAACAATTGCAGTCTTAATGAAGTGTGCTTTTCTTCACTTTCAGATGCAGGAATAAAGTTTCCTATTAAAAGGGAGGAAATTCAAGCAGAAGGCAGACGACCTCTTCCAAAGATTACTGGAACCTCTGAGTAATTTAATTATTGGCTAGAAAGCCAGAAACTCTTTTTTGTGATCTGAGAGACATTCTTTCCCAGTACACCCCATGTACAGCTTTAAGTCAGGTAGAGCAAGTATTTTCTCTGATACAATGAGGAAAGCCTCCAAAATCAGGGGAAACTCATACAATTACTTCAAATTTTTTTTTTTAAATCACATTTTCTTGCAATTATCACAATATAACTATAACAGAAGCTGAGAATATGGGTCAGTGGTCACTCAGCATAGTGAGATCTTCCAAACTGAGTAACCGAAAATGGTTTGTGCTTAGGAGTAAGTACCACAGCGTGAAGTAAGAACAGAGGAGCTATTTCTGAAAGTACATTAAGAGTTTTCTTTTTCTCAAAATTCACTTAGTTCAACTTGTATAGAAACAAGGGAGACTTATCCCCTCACACCTTTGGCACAAAACTTAGTAGCATTCATTCACCTGGAAACCAGATCTGTTAGACAGGGGAAGAGGCAGAGTCACAAATGCAATGTCAGAAAGTAAAAGAAAAAAAGTGAAAAGTAGGCTTTGTTGTGCTCCCCACTAGCCCACAGTATGCAGATGACAGACATCTCCTTCCTTATCCCTCCTGTGTGACAATTTCTATAAAATGCCAGAGAGCTTAGTTGATACCACGGTGCTATAAGTACCATTAACTTCTAAGAGATTTCCCTAGGCCATTTTCTCCTACTCTTAGCTCATTATTCCCTGCTGCCCAACTTAGGGAACACTTATTTTTTGGCAGCTCCCTATTCATGCTAGGATCTTGTATGGTCATTACTTTTGTGTAGCCCATCTCATTATTTTCTTGTAATCTTATTTACTGTGCAGTGAGGCCTAGGAAAGTCCCACATCAAACTGGACACTTAATAGGACTAAATTTATAACACTTGATTGTGAACATGCTGCATGAGAAAGCCAATATTTGACATCCTCTTCACTTTTTATTTTGACACAGACCTACAATAATGGACATTCTTAACAGGGTTTTAGGTTACAATAACTTGCAGCATTGCCTGAGACTGTTTGAGAAGATGCAGTTCCTGTGAAGGACAGAGATTAACTCCAGTGCCTATATGGGCATAGAGAAGCATATACATTTCTATGTTTCTTTGATCATGTTTGATAACGAAGACTATATTTCCATCATGCAAATTTTGAGGGATTTGAGGGTTGTGTTTAACATGCATTATAATTAGTGCAAGCTGTTTAAATATTCATCAATGCTCTTTAGGCACTGAACCACAGGCACTGAAAGGCAAAAAAATAATTTCACTTACATATTGTAGGAATCAGCTACCGTGAACAATCTAAATCGAAACCAAGAAAAAGATCAATGATTTACCTCTTTCCTCCCTATAATAAATTCCAAATGTCTGGATTCAGTCTTTTTAGTCCACCTTGAAATTGAAGACGCAACTAAAACCATATTGAGACATGCCTGGATGCACTGTCTCCCTCACCTAAACATCCCAAACCCAGAGGAAACTGATGCCTGCATTCTCAGAGCTTATTTATCTGCAGAGCTTTGTAGTCTCTCATTCAGGAATTTGGATTTTCTCTGAGATATGTGGCTTAGAAATGAGTCTGGCACTATATAATCTCTTTTGTTATGTAATTGGAAAACTTCATATCTTCTTTTAATATTAACATGGGTTTCAGAGGAAAGAGGAAATTCTGCTTTTCTTAAGGAAACAAAGCCCATCTGATCCCCCATCTTTGCAATGTATAGACAGATACCCAGGCATGAAGAGCAGGCTTTGCCATTTGCACATGACAAGTAGCATCATGCGATGCTATCTGTATTTTTATTGTGACTACAATTCACAGACCCCATATTCTGGTGTGGTGACAGATGAATAGTTCCCCAGCACAGCGTGGGATGATGGCCCATTATACAGCTAAGGGTCTGTAAGGAAGGTTTCCATGACAGCATTCTGTGTATCACTGGTATTTTGGAAATAACATTCAGCTTTGATCTCTGACTTCTACAGGTTTTACTGTTCCCATGAAACATTATATTCAAGAAAAAAAAAAAAAAGAAAGGAAAAAAAAAAGCGCCAGGGCTAGCATAAATATTTTACATACAGCTAGGAATGCCTGGAAGTGATATTCCTGTGATAAACTGTAGAGCTAAGTGATAAACCACAGAGCTATTTGTTAAATGCACCTATTAAATATCTTTAATTACCTGTTCTATTCTCTGGCCAGTAACCATTCTGTCTTGGGACTTATTCTGAAGTTTTATACTGCTGAATAGGTTCAGATAGCTGGCATTTCCAGCCTGCTCTCTACATAAAAATACGTTTTAAAAACGAAAACTTATTCAAAGCCCAAGAGAAGTTAGCTTCAATCCTGGGCCAAAAAAAAGGGCTTTTCTATGCATTAAAACATGATGGTTTTTAAAGCACAGCACCTTGCTCCAGAGAGCTGAGGATGAGTTTAGCACTGAATGGCAGGGGAGAGTTGGGACAGGAAGGACCTTAAGAATGCTTCACATTCAGATGTTCATAAAAGTTGTTCCAAGTAAAGTTATAATCTGTTTTGCAGCTGTTTATTCCTCCACATTTGGACAGGGATTTTCCAAGGGGTCTGAAGGAACTAGATGCCTGGTTCCTATTGAATTTCAGTAGCATTCCACCCCTTAACTCCAGTGGGCTGCTCTGAAGGCTATGAGACATGAAACACAGCCTCTGTAATGAGTTTCAATAAACAGTGGGGATCTGTGATTTCTCAGGAACAAAGTCTCAATACAGGTCTTATCTGCAGCACAGGGAGAGGTCCTGTGCAACTTTCTGCTACTTTGGAAACGGAGACTTTTCTCAATCCACACATGACTCTGCTAAAGCAAAATACTCTATCACATTATGCATATCTGTCTGTAAGCATGTACTTACAATTTATATACAATAAAATATCTAACAGGCTGCAATCTGCTTAAGGAGCTTTTGTCTTAACCGTTTGAATTTCAAAGCATAGATAAAATTGCAGAAGGATTTTAATTGTATACAAGATCTGAGCTTAGATAAACCATCTACATGGATTCTTAATCTTTTGTGGGCAGCCAGTACTTCTTAATCAGTGTAAAAAAGAATTCAATAATAAACACAAACACTGAGTGACAATACAAAAGCATGGATTTTCTAGTACATTTGAATGTATGGCACAAAAAAATATCTCTGATAAGGAAGAGAAGATGTACTGTTTCCAAAATGCAGCTTTTATTAATCAATTTCCCCACATTTTTAGAGGATTATGAGTAAAATCTGAAGATGCAGAGAATGAAGTGTACAGAATTCCTTAGTTGTACTCTCATGGATAGAGAAGAGACCTACTCATATAGTCCATTCCTAAAGTAAATCCCAAAGTATTTTTCTGTATCAATGTCAGGCAGGAGCATGAGCCACTGGTGTCCTACTTTTCTGCATGCTCCTCCATTTCAAGCTCCAAATAAGCCAATAAAATATACCAATGCATGTTTCCATCCTTAAAAATCTTTTCAATAGTCCTGCACCCTGTCAGGAAAGCAGTTTTTCTGGGGCATGGAAAGGAAATGAGCCTTTTGCTCCTGTTTTAAAAAATGTACTGATTTATCTTGTGAAAAAGTTGGGTGTAAAGGATTACCTGATATCCTTTGATAACAGGAAACATGAAATCAGAACCTCTACAGAAATCAACAAGAGCAAGATGAGCTGGTGGCAACATGGTTAACCCAGCACAGCACTTTGCACTGAGCCATGGTACTGCCTAATGATTAACACAGTAAGAATTTAAGTGAGAGACCAGGGCTAAGACAAAGTCTAAGGCCCTTAGCACAACCCTAGCAGTGAGGATATTACATGTGATAGAAATTTGTTGCTTCTCTAAATTTACAGCAAGGGAAGGGGTGAGATAGGGTCCTGAGGAAAAGCAGAGATGAAGCAGGGAGAGGCTAAGTTTATTGCACCAACCTGCTTCATCCAATGCTAGAGGAAAGCAATGCTTGGTCTTCTTCAGGGTTGGGTAGCATGCCCAAGAGAGATGCTAGGTTCTGGTAGTTTTCTTCAAAAGGAAAGGTTGCTGTTCTGAACTTGTAGCCAGCTCTGCTCAGCTATTCACCTGCTTTCTACCCACAAGCCTCATCTTAAAGACTTGGTTCATGTTCTTTGGAAAGGTCTTATGTTAGAGCATGGTGCTAACAATGCCAAGGCTGTGGGTTAAATCCCTGTACAGGCCATTCACTTTAGAGTTGGACTTGATGATCCTTGTGGACCCCTTCCAACTCAGAATATTCTGTGTTTCTGTGATTTGGAGAAGTTTGGTCTGGGGGAAGAGGCAGTCTTCAATTTCTGAGGAATACTAGTAGTCACAAGAAGTAGTGATGGTAAATTACTTGATGGGATGCCCCTGGAATCTAACTGCATGTAGGGCTGTTCATTGCTACCTCAGCTCATTTATGAGGTCCAAGCAGCACTCACTTCCATAGGAAAGGGTTATTACTTTACAAAAAAGAGAAAATGAAGAGAGAAAAAAAGTGGTGCTCAACCACTGTCTTCCACATTTTTTTCACCAGGCTTTTGTTTATTCTTTGACAGCGTTCCCTATCCTCGTCTTAAGTACAAGATAGGTTGAGAAGGACATGCATGTAGGCATTTTCAGACTGTTTGTGATACAGAAGCTGGAGAATTTCCCAGGTAAGCAGGCACTCTGAGCCCACAGAGAGGGCTGGCACTTTGCCCTGCATCACCAGCTCCAGAGACCCTCCTCACATAGAGGGGGGTGTGTTACGTGCTCCACAAGTCTGACAACTGGCTCCTCTCTGTTCCAGTCTTCAAGACAACATCACTTTGAAAAGCACACTGTACAAAACATAGGATGACAGTCAAACAAACCTACAGTCAAGGGCAAAACACTGTGTCAATAGTGAGTTTTGATAAGGTATTCCCAACTCAAACAATCTGGATATGTATCCTGCTCAAGTCAAAGTCAGAAAATAAAAATGAAGTATGAATTAACAAGCTGTGAAGGAAGCCAAAGAGGATTTTTTACTTTCTGCCTTTCTTGATCTCTTGGCAGCTGACAAGCTTCTGAGCTGGCAGAGGCTGCCTTACCTACCAGGACTGTCCAGCACAGGGAGGGCTGAAGGAAGGCTGCAGAGGGCAGGTACAGGAAATATCCATAGGCAGAAACAGCAGCACTTTTCAGCAAATTCGACCATGGAAGTGCACAAAGCACTTTGATACCTAATTTTAAAAACTGTGTGTCACAGGGAAGTGAAGATAGATGCATCTTGGGAAGAGTTTTACTTCTGCTCTGAATGTGCTTAGCAGCATGATATTGTGCACTTGGCAAGTTTCCCTAAAATCAAAATCTTAAATCAATGGGCAATGTATGCCAGTATTTCTTCAGCTCAGAGATGGGTTTCTCTCCTAGGTCTTCTTTTTTTCTTTTCCTTACTGATGAAAATTTCAAGGAACACTTGAGCTGTAGAAAATCCATTGCAGACCCCCACTTTTAAACAGACACCATTTTATAGAAGCTGGTAAAATCCTGGGGCTCCCTGGTTATTTTGCTTCCTCTGCCTGACTGCAGTGAGAGCCAGCTATGTAACATCTGATGCCTACAATCCAACTCTCAGCAGCTATTCTGTTTTGTTTTTTTGTTTTTTTTTTTTTCCCCAAAGAGAATATCACGCTAGTCTAATCAGAGCTGCTGTAGATCAATGTGAGCTTTTTCTTTCATTATATTTAAAGGGACATACGATTTATTGATTTGCGTATCAAATTTTAGCACACGTGTTTTCTCTTTTGTCTACAGTCAATGCAGCAGATCTGTAGATCCAAATGTCATACAGTACAAAAACAGAGTAATATCAGGAAGATGATTAGGCAAAGATATTGGCATAGGACACATTTATTTTATAATTTCAAGTTTTTAATATGTAGGGCACAAAGTTAGAGCCCTGAAAAGGCATTAAATCTGAATGTCCTTGCTCTGTGGCAGTTTATGAAATGGCTGCTTGCTTGATTTAAACATGATTTCCTGTTTCTAGATATTTAAAATAATTAAAAATTAAAAGCTATTTTATCTTGTGGTGTTGATAATTAGTTGAAACAAGCAAAGAGCTAGTTTTTTTAAACAAAGAAAAAACCCACATACTGTGCTGCCATATATCCTTTGCTTAATAAGCCTTTTTCTTCTTGTTTTTCCTGTACAATTGGTCTGATTATACATCTGACATAAGCTTATCACTAGAGTCAGGAATTAGGTAGTATTCACCTCACTGGTCATGTACAGGCATGCACATGTTAGAGATTTAGTCTGACAACTGCCTAGGCTCCCTCTACAGTCTAAGAAGCAGGAAAGGCACCTCACTCTACTCCATCCCCAGCTTGGAATCTTCTCTGGTGACCAGCTCCACCTACACAGCTGACATTGGCTACATAGCTGAAATTTATAAAGCCATATACAAAAGATATGGGTCTCAGCTGCAGTGAAAGCTGCTGCTTTTACTTAAGATCAACTCTGCTTAATTTCACAGGTTTGACCCAGCCCCAGTGTCTCCCTTCAGCGATGCATTACAGTTTACTTCCGTGAGATTAACGCATTCTTACTGTCAGGCAAATGCAAAAGGGACTTGCTGAGTCATGTCCTCAGTCTAAAAGAAAGACTGATGTTCACATGTTAAACTCTATATAAATTATATGCCATTCTTAACGGGGTTAATTAACACAGTATTAAGGACAAAGCAAACTGACAGCGGTAGTGCCTCTAACATATGAGAGAAGCTTTTAGGACCTTTGACCTTCTTGCTGCTTTCCTTGAAGTGCAGAAATATCATTCATAATTCTTTCCCTTTGAAAACAGGGAAAAGGAACATGTAATGTAAGTTAATAAGTTAATATTCATGAATGACAGCATGGTTGTCCACTAAGGAGGCATCATCAGCCACTAATAATTCATTTTTTCAGGGCGTAAGGTACATCTATCATATGTCTCCTGCATATTAGCTGTGCTGAAGCTGGAGACAGAGAATACTGGTTTTGTTTTTGCTGTGTGAATAAAGGCATGATCCGATGCAAATGACTCACTGCTGTTGTGTAAGCCTGTAAGCATCTTTGCGTGAAAGATGAAGGCATTTTAGATGAGCCTGCTCGAATCCGTGCCATCCTCCCGAGCTTGAGGACATCGTTCTGAAGAAGACAGACTTGAAATGCAACAAGATTTGAGCTACTGTCTTACTGGAAAAGGAATCCACCAAAGATCAGCTAAGAAGTATTCGTTACTTCAATTTACAATTCAGCTTGGCTGTGGAAATGCCTCTGGTCAGGATCTTTTTGAACTGCAACTCCAGTCATGCAGCATTTCTGAGGAAAGGTGTGGTCATTCTGAGTCCATTTTAGGGAAGTGGTAGGTCTGAAACACACGCTAAAAGGATGTTAGTTTCATGGTAATATTTTTAAGAGTTTGTTTCAACAATAGCAAATTGATCAATTTCTTCAATTATTATTTGCAGTTTTAAAGGAAACTTTACTTCCCTGCCTCCAGTTTTCACGGAACTTGACCTATCAGGACAAATGTGTGCTCATATGAAACCCCACAGCACTGCTGTCACAGGCTGGGTACCAGCCCCTGCTGCTGTCCTCTGCTCAGCCCTATCAGCTCTTAGACAGCCAGGGGAGGAGAGAAGCTACCCTAGCCCACAAATTCTCTGCCTGCCAGGCCCTTTTCTCCAAGACCCCCTCCCCTCTCTGTGGCTGCTGGCTGTGCCCCATGTGTTGCCTGATGCACCTAGAGAAGCTGCTTGGCTCACAGGGTGGCACACACCTCTTGCCTGTGGGAAATGGTGGTGTTTACGGAGCCTAGGAAGCAGGGAGGGGTAGAGGTGTCCCATTTACAAGAACTGGTACATTCCTTTGTCACAAGACTGAAAGTACATATGGCCTTTATGAACTTAGAGCTGTTATTTCTGGCACTGGTTCCCACTATCTCACCAGTCCTGGAAACCCTATTAGCAGGTACTGCACGAATTACATCAATCACAGCCAAACATGAAAAATCTTGCAAAAAAATTATCATCTTGCCCATGCAGTCTTGCCTAAGAGATGACACAAGGAAGATAATACAAACTTGAGAGAAAACTTGTTTAGCAGGCCTTTGTTCTTTACTCATCCAGGTCAATGTGTTGAGCTCTGTTGGCTTTGCTTCCCTGGGTAACTGCACTGAAGCTGGAACACTTCCCTCACACAGCCCAAATGCTGGTTTCCATTTTGTAGAGCTACATAATTCGATTTGCTCTGGTGGTTCAAAAGGTCAGTGGGGAAGGGCTCCTGTGGAGAGGAGAGTGAGCAGCTCTCGCTAACAAATGGGTGCTTGCCTTGGGAAACAGCACATGTCTGTTCACATGCATCCAAACTGCTAAAGCATCCCACTGAGAGCGAGCCTGCCACAGGAGGAGACTTTGCAGATCTTTCAGTCACCAGGAGTTACACAAACAAGAGCCAGAAAAAATATTTTGCTCTTTAAAAGGGAATCATGTTATATAGTGCTTGATAAAGTTCATTCTACTAATTTGTGAAATCGGGAGGGAAAACAGGATGCAGTTGTTTGAGGAAAGCATTCAGATGTAAAATGTGACTTCAGCTCAGTGGTGGTGCTGTGACTGGATAGAGACAAAAGGACATTCAAAACACACAGCTAAGAAAGGGGAAAGAAAAGCTGAATCCCAACTGCTGTGTAAGGACAATCATGGTGTGTGAGTTGGAAGGGAACCTCTCAGGTCCAAGTCCACTTCAAGGGCAACAATTAATACAAAGTCCTTGTAAAATTTCAATTATGCATTGCTAAGGTAAAGCAGAAGCATTTTCAGAACAAATGAATAAAGGTAAAACATACTATTCTTTTCCACAAGCAGGGCAGGTCAAAGCAGTGTTATTCCACAAGCACTACGGATCCCAAAGAAACCTTCCTCAGAAGTACTGTCCTGCTCCCACTGGAGTGAGAGAACTTATTAAGGGAGAAGAGCTAGATCTATACAGGGAGCACCAGTCTGCCACATTTATACAGTATCTCTTATCACAAAGGGTTTGAAAAATATTTAACATGCAGTGTTAACAAGACCATTCAGCTACCAATGAATTGAAGCTTCTTGATTATACCACAACAAGAGTCGACCCCTCTGCCTGGAAGGTTCTGCAGTGGTGAGCAGGAGAGCCAGGCACGTCCTCCTGGCACAAACACTCTGCCCACTCTGCCACCATTGGTCACCCTGGCTGTGCTGAGAGCACCCCAGCAAGATCAGCACCAACTGAAATTTTGCACAGAAACCCTCAGTGCCTTCAGCTGCACACACCTCACTGCTGGGGGAGAGTTGTGTGCACGGCCGATGTTTGCCCTGTTGATCTGGAGCTCCTAGAAGCACTCAGAAAGGTGGAAGGAAAGTGCCAAATCCACACTGACTGGCAGACAGTGATGTCCTTGGTGCTGTATAATCCTCCTGCTGACTCGAAGGTACACCAAAACCCAGCTGACCCTAAGACTTTTCTGAATCACTGCTCTCTGAATATGGTTTATGGAAGAACTGTGTGGAATGGTACATCCCAGAGCACCATGCTGGGCATAACCTACCAAAGAAGCTGCTCTACCTGCTGAGTTTGAGCAGACCCAAAGAAACTATTTAGAGCTGAAGTTACCTGTAGGGTACTCCCAGCCTTTTGAGCCCTGTGCTTAAAATGTCTATTTATGACCTCTTCCCCTCCCACCCAACATAAGAGGAGATAATTAGTATGCAAAAGCCAGATGCTGGTAAGAGAATATTGTGAGGTCAAAATGGTTTATATGTGTGATTGAAAAAATAAAAAGCAGTTACTAAACTGTGGTTTACATAAAGTGCTCTTAGCACTATTTTTTTAAAGGCACAGCAGTCCTAGAAATACTCAAGTTGGGTGGTCAGTATTTTTGCTTCAGTTTCAAGCAACTGGTGGAAAATAGGAACAGACAAGCCATGAAAGCTTAAACCCAACTTTGGCTGCTTTTCTGGCAAGAAATCACTTCTCAGCCTGAAAATATTGCCATAGTCTACAAGAATGAAACTGCAGATCAAATGGTACCTCAGAGTATGTGTCAGTTTTAAAGCACAAGGCCTTTATCATGCAGCAGAACTAGGAGAAAAACCCAAAACCACTGAGGGCATTGAGGCATTTTTTTGCCCAGACAGTAACAAAACTCCTGAATGGTGCTATTTGTGGTTTGTGTCTCTGCATCAGGAACATGTGAATTTTGGCTTAAAATTATTCAGACACAGGACAGGAAGCCTGAGCCAAGGATAGGTTTTATTTCCGCACTGAAGCTGCCTTTCATACTTTCTTGAGACTGTTGAGGAATGACCCTGAAATCCTGGAGTGATACTCTGTGTTCTTAGATCAATGTGCAAATACATAGGAAGAAAATTTTGTCAGAAGCCACCTTTAGTCACTTCACTCACTTTCAACCTTTCACTTCACAACTTTATAAATTTAAAAAAAAAAAAAGTGTTTCTAACAGCAGGGATAGCAAAGTCCTTGAGAAATGACCCAGGAAAGAAACACTGCGGTGTTTAAAGAGAAGCTTAAACAAACACATCTCAGAAAAGTGTTTAAAGCTTCAGGAGCTCAGCTGGAGCTGCTGCTTTGCAGCTGGGGAGGCAGAGGATGGCTGTAAGGCTGTCCGGGCAGCACTTGAAGGTGAAAGAGCCCAGTATCTCTTTTTCTCCCTCACCAAGGGAGGAACTTTGCTTATATGCTGGGGGAAGTCCCACAACTGACGGCCCCTAACCAGCCTAACCTGAAAATTTAGCCCTACCTAGAGGTGTTTTGCTCATTATAACAATATAAATCAAAGGAAGATTAAAAGGAGAGGAATCACCTGTCACCACAGGTTATGGGATGTTCAAAAAGCTTTGTAGGTTCAACTGGGTTCAAAGCAATGTTTAACTACCCTGCTGACACAATTGGTTTTCCTGCATTCTTGTTTTGGGTATTTGTGCTTCAGCTGCAGCTCTGTCCCTTTCCTGCACAGTGGGCCATCTCCCTCCATGGCTGTGTTCCAACAAAAAGAAAGCTTGTACATAGAAAAAACAACAGAATTCTACCTTGTCCCCAAAACCTTTCATCTAAAGTCTTGATTGTGTGCAAGAGGTACCAAATGCATCCAGGCAGCCATTTTCTGCACTCACAGCACAGTCAGGGCTTCTGGGTTTCTAGAGTTCAGCTGTGGTTGATTCTTCATAAACACTGCTGAGTTCCTTCCTCTGCCTGCAGAGGGACAGCCCTGTGTCCTCATTTTCACTACTGGGATGCTTTTGAAAAACTCCCCATTATTTTGTACTTTGAAAACATGCTGTCTCTTCAAGCATAACATTTTGGCACAGATAGACCCTGGGGCTTTTATACAGTAAATTGATCAGATTATTTTGTTTAAAACTATTGTTCTGAATACAATTAGAATTTCTGGCTCCTGGACTGTGTTCATTTTGGCCTCATCACAGCTAAAATTCTGACCTGAAGCCCATATAAATATTTGCCCTTTTAGCATTTATTTTGATTCTAATCATACTCATAGTTTGGTTGCCTTTTTTTTAAAGGAAAGTACATATAAATCAGATTGAATGGATCACTTTGCTACAGTTTTGCCATGAATGTCTGTTCTGCAGAGCAAGACATCAATGCCAGATTTTTCCAGCAACCTCTGTAGACATTTACTCTACTGCACTGTAATTGCTTTAACATGTATTTTCCTGCACAAGCTAATATTCACCATTAATTTTATTAGCAGGAAGACTCTGCCTAATGTTCAAACTCCAGAAATTTCTACACTCATTCGTGTTTATTTAAATACCCCAATCAGTCTTAGCAAATTTAGTACTGTGCTGTGCAAACAGGCTGACCTCCAGCACCAGAGCCTTGCAATGAAACTCCAACAGGTTTGAGGTGCATATCCCAAGCCTATTCAGAAGAGATCCATTTCAGCCTTTAGGCACACAAATTTGACACTGATTTATCCAGGAACAGTGTTTTCCTGTTCACTTCTGGAGGCAGATTTGGATAAGATGAATGACTGGTAAATTAATATAGGTCTGGCTTATAAAAATGGAGTTCAGATTTTTCTAACAAAAACAAAATCCATTTTTGGATGGACTTCAGCCTGTGGACTGACTCTCCCCACATTCCCAGGTGTGCTTTGGCATTTTGTAGTGAACTAACCCAGGACAATAAGACAGAGCCTTTTAACTCAGCTTGGCTGGTTCAGCTGAATCATTTTTCAGCGTGTTCACAGTGGCAGGCCCTCTCTTTTCACAGTGTACATAACAAAAGTCAGCATTTACTGTGATGCACAGGCTGCTGTGCTGTTTCTGAGAGATCGGCAAAGGCCCGGGAGGGGCAGGGCCAGCAAGCCCCAGCGTGGAGCTGCCAGCCTGCGGCAAGGTGCAGCTCCCAATCTGCACACACCATGTGTGCCTCATGGAACACAGCACGTTGCTTGAGACCGCTTCATTTAAAACATTGACACAGAAATTTATCACTATTAACATGAATAATTGCCTGCCTTACCAATTTCTGCAGTGCAATGGATGGTTTATTGTGGTCAGGACAGAAACACTGTCCTGTGGAAAATCTACAGTGTTGCTAACTTGCAGCAGCCACTCTGCAAACACACACGACTCGGGTGACCTGGCTTTGGTGTTGGAAATGCAAGGCTTTGCAGAAGGCACAAATCCCAAAATTGAAATGTGAGAATTGATACACCACAAATTTCTTTTGCCATATGCCACAGGTGCATCATGAGCTGAGATTCTCCAATGTATTACTCAAGATCCTATTCCATGTCTTTGCTCTGAAAATACTTCAAAAAAGCCCCTCAGTACACAAGGCACCCCATTTTTACCACTGCTTTTGGGAGAGGGAGAAGGAATTTATCAGAAGCATATTTAAAGGAAGGTACAGATTTTTTCTAACTTTACAAGTCTTTTAACAGAAAAATAACTCCATGTTTCAGTCAGTTCAACATATTATACAATAATGAATGTGCTGGGGTTCATTTTTATTGCCAGTGATGATTTCTAGTGTTCTTTACTCAATATGAGTGTATCTATACGAGAAGGATATATGCAAAAGGCCAGATGGGAAAAAAGCAGACATTATAGCCAGACCTGATTATGAAAAGCTCCAGAACTGAATCCAGTGACTTTTTGTCAGATTAATGAGTGCTATGCTGAAAGGCAGCCAGTAAGGAACTGTATACTACAGCAGAATATATCACTTTCTTGGATATTTTTTTTCAGTTGTAAGTGACTGTTACTGTTAAACATTCCTGTCTTACTATTTGCATTCATGTGGCTGCAGCTTCCAGCTGATGATCTTCCTCATGCCTTTCTCCACTAGATCCAAGAGCCCATTATAACCCATTAAAGTATTTATATGCTGTAATCAACTTGCCCCTCAAGCCTCTTCCTCATGTACTGCATAGATTGAGCACCTTAAAAATCTCTCCCTGGAAGGCATTATCTCTAGCCCTCAAGTGAGTCTGGGAATATTTACCCCACTCTCCTTGCCTCCCAGCTGCTGGCTTTTTTATTTATTTTCTTTTTTTTTTCAATTTGTCCTCTCTTTAAAACCATGATCAGACCGTCTTCCACAATACCAATTTACCAAGAGTATACAAAACCATATCACACATTTTCTCCTAATTATTATACCACCTTTGGCCATCTGGGCTTTTTTTTTTTTTTTTTTCTGTGCTGAATACATATTAGCAGTTGCATATGAAATATTGTGTCAGTTGCCTGTTACATTCAGCAATAGACACAGCACCCCTTTCCAGAGCTGTAGCTGTCAATCCTTGTTCCTAAAGATGAATTATTCCATTGAATCACTCAAACAGTTTAGCAAGTGGCTCAGATATTTCTGACACTCTGCACCTACTGTTATTTAGTATTCTACCAATCACTGTTTTATCCCATTTTTAATGCTTACTCAGATTATGGAGAAACTGTACCTCCCACTGAACCTGTGACTGAGGTGCACTTTACAGACTTGATTTTGCAATGCTGATTGAAATATACATGGCAGTCAAAAAGTAAACTTAACCCAGAGGTTGAAATCAGCTTTGTCTGACCACAAGAATTACACTGTTAGACTTCAGTTCTCTGTGTCAGAAATCTTTTTCCCAAGCTTTTTATTGCTTTTCTGAACAAAATGAGAACTATTCAATTTTTTTGAAATGTCATTAAGCAAATTCCCTGCTCTTACAGAAGGATGGTGATTTCTTCTGCTGCTCTTGTTGCATTTCAATACTTTTAATGTATGCTGTTTGGTTTTGCCCCTACTTCTTACTTTCTATGCTTCTAATTCCTTATTTTTTTTCTCATAAATTAGAATATGCTTTTAGCCAGAGCAACATTTTCATGTAGCTAAGGGATACTGGCTTTTTTGTCCATCTAGAAAACTCTTAGAGATCTTTGAGATTTCTTTGATGTTTTGTGTGCACACATGTCATAGTTGTCATTATTTTTGCTTAGCCCTGATAAAGCAGACCTTGGGGTCAATCACCATAGACATCAGTGCTTGGTACTGGTTCTCTCTCCACTGGATCATATCCATTACTGATGTAATCAGGACATGATCATCAGCTTCTGATGATCAAACACCAATTTCTGACCCACCAAGAAACTGTCTTTTACTCCTTATAAATTAGACTCCAATTCAGCTACTATGTTTAAAGAGAAAGAAATTTTGAAATAGAAATGTGCCTTTAGAATTGGGAACTTTAATAATCTTCCATTTTAGGTGCCTAAGAACTATGACATATGAGCTTAAGGGTCAAACTGGCCTTCCCCTGTAACCCTTGATCTTTTCATCATATTTTGGAGAAGAACTTAGGAAATTATGTATCATGTTCTCTCATGTTATTTATGATCCACAAAAGGTTCTCCACCAGTATCTTCTGATGGGCTTTGCAGCAGTAATGCATTTGAATCAGAACTAATCTGTTCTCATTCGCCAATGTAATTAATACAAGCAAAGGTCTCTATAATACCCAATTAGCAGACACATGCATCACCAGAAAACTCATTCAGATTCATCCCCTTCCAGGCTCCTGATTTTCCCAAAATATTATCTGAACTCTGTGCGGACCAAAGGCTTTTGATAAACTTGGCAAATTAAATGGTTCCAGCTACCTCAGTGCAGATAGCCCTATTCTTCCTGGCTTAAAATCCTATCTGCAAAATCCGTATGACTTAGAAACACTGTCATAGAAGAAAAAGATAAGCTGCTTATGGTAGTTGGAAAGTCATGTTAGATTACAGTGGAATTTGACTGTTTTTCTGGAGGAAATCCACACACGTGTCAATTGTAGAAGCCAGAATTGGGTCTCCTGGTTATTTATGCAATTGGGGTAAAGATAAAATTCCCTGTACAAACTAAAGCTGGGAGGGCAGCTGCTGTTTCCCTCCCTGGCAGCACAGCAGCCTGCTGGGCTTCTGCAGCCATGCCCCCGACCTGTGCTCAGGGCTCTTTGCACAAGGGAAGCTCAACTGGAAAACTGCTAAGCCAGAGCCCGTCAGGGAACTTCTCTTTACTATGCCTTGGTGCAAAGCTGCATGGGTCATTTTATGAATGACTAGTACATTGTGTGACTATTTCTATTTTTATTCCCTGTTTCAGCTGACAGATTATATAAATGTGTTGGTACAGCTTTGCGTACAACACAAGAGAACTGAGTTTTCAAGTAGATTATTCTGGAAGCTCAACAAAGGAAACAATGATCCCAGGGAAGACCTAACATGAAGAGGAAAAAGAGGCTCAGATCAGTGTGTGAAGGTAAGATCAGGGAGACAACGTGATCTATTAGGAGTGTAATTTTTGCCTGTAATTGCCTTCTTTCATTCTCAGTGCCAAGTGACACTAAATGTACGGATAGACCTGATGAACGTGCACTGAAGAGAGAAGGGAATACAAGACATCACTGCAATCACAACCTGGGAGGGCCAACTGTGTCCTGGGCTGCATCAGAAGAGGGGCCAGCAGGTTGAGAGAGGGGATTCTACCCCTCAACTCTGCCCTTGTGAGACCCCCCACCTGGAACACTGTCTTCAGCTCTGGTGTCCTCAAAGCAGGAAAGATGTGGACCTGTTAGAGTGGGCCAATAAGATAATTGGTAGCCAATAAGATAACCAAAAGGCTGGAGCACCTCTCCCATGAAGGCAGGCTGAGAGAGCTGGGGTTGTTCAGCCTTGAGAGTGGAAATCGCTGTGTGCTTTGAGACTGTGCTGCCTGACGAGCACTGAGGGTGATTTGTGTTTGAGAGCAGCTTAGTGTTTAACCACAAAAAATATGCACTGAAAATTACCTGCTTTTCAGATGAGACAGGTAAGTAAGGTGCACACAAACCATGTTGTGCACTGCTTGTTTTTCTGGAGACTGCATCAACCAGGAAAACATTTCAGAACACCTGATGTAATCAAGCCTTCAGACAAGGACAGATGTCATCAAGCCATGTCATGGGATTAAAGTCAGAGGTTAAACTGATAGCATAAAAATGCAACAAATAGGCAAAGAAAGAGTTGAACACCCATAATAAAAACATTATAGGAGACAGATAATTTTATTGTAGCTAACAATGAATAGGAACCAGCATCTGCACTGAAGCAGAAAAAGCAGTGAGGGAACACCAACCCACTGACTGTGACTGCAGACTTGCTGAACTCATTGCAAGCCATGACAAGAAAGGTATAAGCACCCGATGCAAGATTAATGATGCTGCCTGCAGGAGAAGTTTGGAAGTAAAAATTGCCAAAGGAAGCAAGAACTAAAATGATACTACATAAAATATGTGTAAGCAAAGTACACTGGCAAATAAAAAGGCCCTGAGAATACCAGAGGAAGTACCCTAGACATTAGGGAAGTACCCAGACAGAAAACCCTGTATCACTGTATCAGCACTTTGTCCTGCACCAGGAATCTTGAGGGAAGGACATTGACAAATGACTGTGTGCCTGGACAAGTAAATCAAGTTTTCTACTCATGTATGCCACAGAAAGCCACAGCAAAGAGGTTCTCGTGTATTTTTCACCCTGCTGTGCTGTCTGCATTTCAGCTGGGAAACCACAACTCAATTCAATAAAATGGTGAAGCACTCATGCCAAAGTAACAAATTGGAAGTCCTAAGAAACAGGGTTCAGCAAAATACATGCTGGAGCAGACAGATACCTGATCTAATTTTTAACCCTCCAGCCTTCCCAAACCTTTTTTATGTATTAGCCAGAGAGAAGATATAAGGTAAAATAAATATGGGGTTTGGTTTTTTCCTTTTAATATATGCTCTGATCAAAAATTGGGATGAAATTTCTGTGCTGTAATTGGCACTACTCGAAGCATATTTCCTTTTTGAAATCAGTGATTAGTTATAACATCACTCTTCTCTACAGCCCACAGTCAATCTCTAAAACAAGCTACATGAGTGATTTTCAAGGCTGTTATTATTTTTGGCTGTTTGCAGAATTTTTTCAGCAATGACTTTTCAAATTGAACCGGTCACTTTCAACTGACATGACAAACTTTAGGCAGGATGTCTTAAATCCCCACCTTCTCCAGCTCTCATGCTGTCTCAAGAAAAGGCTGATTTCCTTTCACAAGCTGCAGGCATGACAAGTCAGCACTGATTGCAAGGAATAGAAACAAACTCCTGCACTCAGGCTAGTTCCTGATGGACAGCAGAAAAGGAATTTCTGAAAAAGCCTCCTACAACACCCGGAGGGAAAAAAAAAAAGAAAAAAAGCCATGTTAGTAACACAAATAAATTTGTTCTGCACCCACAAGGGAAAGAAAGCATTTTTTGCACGTCTCTTGACAATTTTCTGGTAAATGCCTTGACCCCAAACATCACTGTTCTTCTGTCCTCTTATGTTCCCTTTTGGCAGGTCTGTGCAGTGTGTTGGTGGTACACCCCTGCTCTGTTTTGTCAATTCTGTCTGTGAATGACAGCTTGTTTTACCGGGGTGTGAGCAGCCGGTCATCTGGCAAGGAATCCAACCCAAAAAGCCAATCTCTTCCTAGCTCCAAGCCTGCAAGGCTTTAATGAGGTCTTGTGGAGAAGCAGCAGCTATCAGAGATTCATTAAAGACGAGGACATCCTCACACAACTACTAATTGCTCTAACTCACTAGATTGTGTTGTTTGTGAAAACTGGAGCCTGCAAAGTGATTCAATTTAATTTTTTTGCAATGCTTTGTGCCTGTTTTGAAACTTTCCCACTCTGTCCATGAATCAAAGCACACAACAGATTTATTTTCTTTTTCATAATGACAGAAGAGAGTTATTCTGCTGAGGTCTGTGCATAGCCCTGTCTAGATAAATATTCAACTGAGGAAAGCTATGCTATTGTTAACTTTCCGAGAAATTATTCTAAGGATATCATCAATACTGTGTTCTGTCTATTGGAATACAACCTTTCTAAATATCCATGTGGAAAGTATTTTGCTCCTACAGGTCTGATTAAAATTAGAGTAAAAGCCTAGCCTTTTAAGAAGGGATGTGCAAGTCACTAGTGATAAAAATTTACTTCCTCAGTGAAGTTAGAAAGCCTCTAGCATATATCAGTTTTGATCTCATTTAATAAAATAAATATGTTCATCTGCTCATGCTTTTTATGAGTGCAATAACTTCCAGTTTATCCAAACAATCTTTAGTTCTACCTTGTAACTTCATTAAAATATGGCACTTGTCATTTATAACCTACATATCAAAGTTTATGTTTGAGGGTGTTTAAATTAAGGACTATATATAGACCAGAGCTGTTAGTACCACTCATTTTGCTTAGAACTACACAATCAAGCCAGTAGGTTTTGCCTCCAGTATTGGAAAATTATCTCTCAAGCTGCATTTCTACAGACAGATAACAACCTGTGAAAATGAAGCTTAAGTAATTCCATTAGAAGCATTTGGGGATGATATCAGCAAAGGGTTTTTAAAATTAAACACAGCAAGAGATTTTAGATCTCAGAGGGCCATGTTCAGAACAGGCAAGTGGCAAGAGATGTGCACCTGCATCTGCCAGCTAAGCACGGGTGACATGGTACCTGTGAAAATTCACCTCCAGGCCTGTCTTCCCCTCACCTGACCTACTCACTCAGGCAGCACTTGCACCTGACGGGCACAGGGCTGATTGGTTTTGCTTGTTTTCCTGGGTTGTTTTTCTTCTCATGGAAATATTTTGCAAATATGAATTGACACCCCAACTGGCTTTTTCTAGCTTATTGTAAGAACAGACTTGAAAGAGGGGCAGATTCCTGATCTGAAGGAGGAGCAGAGCTTTGCTCCACAGTGCGGATTTGCCTTGAAGTGTCTCACTGGGCCATCTGTGATCTCTGCTCTGAAGCTGAAGATGCTTTTGAAATAGCAGCTATGCAGATGCCCCATTCAGATGCTGAGAGTCTGCATTGGTTTAACTGTTTCTAGACAAAGAGCTGAAAAGCTCTGCTGTACTGAAAGGCTGTCCAATGTCCTTCATGGAATGATCATGGTTAACACCTTTGCACTACAGAAGGCTCCAACTGACCAAAAGGATGTTTACCTGGGTAGATAAAAGTGTGTTGTATGGGTCACGGCTATGAAATAATCCTTTTTTTGCATGGAAAGGCAGCAGAAACCTTGTGCCCTACTTGCAAAAATGTGAAATAAACACCTATGTAGCTAAAAAAAAAAAAAGGCAGAACAAAGCCTCTGAAATACAGCTATAAAATCTTTAACTACAGTTCATAAAGGTCAGGCTGTCCAGGTATTCAACAGAGAGACTTGCACTTGCTGCTATGGTGGCACTGGCTGAGCATTTAGCCTCGGTCCCTCTCTAAACTGCTGTCAATGGTGCTGGGTTGCTGCATCCCCACAGAGCTGTGCCCCAGCTGAGACCTGGACCCCTGCTATGCTTTAATGCCCTCTTACCACTGGAGGATGATTTTGGTTTCCAGGTAAATCTGTAGAAAATTTGTAATAGCTGAGAACTAAAATACTTTTCATGGCATTTTGAATGTAGCACTGCTTTACCAAAGGAGGGACAGATCAGAAACAACACTCTTTGGAAAAGCGATAGTTATCACTAAGGCTCCTTTCCTTCCCTAGTCCCTGAGGGTCTGACAGTCTTAAGGAAAGCAGGATTTCCTTGCCTCTCTGGGTTTCTCACTGAGTTGCTAGATATAGCCTGAGTGAGCAAAAGCCATTGCTGCTGTGCAAGAGCTCCTGGGGAGGCCTCATCAGCCATCCTCAGCAGGTAGCCACAAGTGGCGTTGCCAGGGTGACCTCCTTGCCAGCAGCCTTGTCATCTGCAGGGAGAGACACGGTTTAGCTCTCACTGGTTACAGCAATTAGATTTTGACAGTGTAGCACTTAGCCAACAACTCCATAATGCAAGGCTTTAGAGAGCTCTCTGAGAAAGGTGAAGCAACCTCACTTCCAAAATGGTTTACAGTCCTATGGGAAGGTAGCCAGAGCTCTCAGGTACAGAGTCATGCTGCAAACCACACGCAGACACAACCTGAGGGGGACATCCCAGGAGCACCCAAGGGTGAGTGAGCAGCACATAGCTCCCCAGAAATCTCCTGGAGGAGTCTGCTTGTACAAGGCATTCAGTCAAAAACAGAACAACAAGCACACTTGCAAAATCCCCTTACAACTTCCAAAGTGGGAGAAGAATGCTATATCCCTAGGTATACTGCATGAAGTGCAGTGCTGTCTTAGCACTGACTAAATGACTTCGATGTTGTTATACACACTCTTCTACTTTAAGTGGCACCTTTTCTTACAAATATCCAGTAAGGCATCCGTCTTCCTGCTGCATCCCAGAAATGCCTGCACAGTCTCTTGAGACTGGGCTGGGGCCTCAGTGTAAGCCTTTGTTGTATTAAAGTAGTTGACAAGCATGCAAATACAAGTACTTCCAGAAATTAAAAGGCAAAACCAAAAAACACTATATTTTCAAGAGGGTCCATAAAGGGAAAAAACCATAAAACCTCCATGCTGTAAGACAGCAAAGCTACACAGTTAAGAGTAAACACAGGGCTGTTTCTAGAAAGTATTTTAACACAGCAGTCATGTTGTAAAACCTATTCTAACCAGTGCTGAGAAAATCAAAACAGAATTGATGCAAAGAGGAGAAATGTGGTGGGATGAGTTAAGGGAATTAACATACCTAATAAGAAGCATGCAGAATAAATTAACTATGATAGCTAATTTATCTTCAACAAACACATTTATGTGTAGGGTTACATGAATGAAGGGGACAAGCAGATTTTAACTCTCTTCAGGTAAATGTTCTCCTATTTGCATTTACACTGACTCTCATGCTGCTTTATCTGCAATAAATTATAAAGAGGATGACAAGTCCTTTTCCTCAGCAGCGCTCCAGAGGGAAAGGTGGTTTGTCCAGTCACCAGAGATAATCACTAGCTGTGTTGCTCAGCTTCACTGTTCCACCTCTTGCATCTGTGCATGAGAGATGGAAGCTCTGAGCCTCCCAAGTAGATTAGTACCACCACACTACAAATTGGAAGCAGGAGATGCAGAAGTCCTTCAAACAGAGAAAGCATATGAAGAAATATAAAGACAGACATAAGAAAGTGGAAAGTGAATTCCATTGTTTCATTCCTTAAAAATGTTGTGACCAGTGATATTTCATATTTCTGCCATACAGAGGGACAAAAACACAGGCTTAGGGGCTGCAGTAAGGAGAGTTTTCTCCTTGAGCCAGGCTCCAGGTGCCTTGGAACATGGTGCAGGAACCACAATAATTCTCACAGACACCTCAAAACACTTCTATATAAAACAAAGGGGAAATGGTTTTGATAGCAACAAGCCTTTGCAGCTTGAGAGTCGGGTGTTCAAAATGAATATTCTGCCATTATAGTGGATGAGTACTTGAGTCCACTCACTTCAGTATTCAAGATGCCATCTGCTGTCTTTGCTGGTATTTGGCTCTTTTCACTGCCCTTTTAAACTGTAGTTCTGGTTAATGATATGTCACCTTATATCAGTGTCTATGGCAGCCTATACCATGTACACAGTGTACTGAACATGAGCTGCAGGGCTTCAAAACAACCTCTGAGAGCACCACGTCCTTCAGCCAGCACTCAGCAGCACATACATCACCTTACAGAAAGGTGAAGCCTCTGGCCACCAGGGGCAGGGTCTGGCCCCAGATGACAACAAATTAAAAAGCAGAGCACTACCAAGAGACACCATAATGACTTAGATACCTCCTGAGGATTTACACAAGCAAGAGTTACTTGCTTTTTTGTGCAGATGTGAAGATGCTACAGATTTAGAAGGGCTAAGCTGTGCCTGCTTTCCGGAAGACAGCTCTGTATCCCAGCTGAAAAGCATTCGTGGGCTGTCGGTGATCACCAGTTTGGCATGGAAGGCAGGCTAAAGAAATGGTTTGTGAGCAGCACATCATGCTCATGTGAATTCATTGCAGCTACATGGTTCCTCTGCTGTACCATTTAGGATCATCCTCCCTGCACAGTAAATAATTTACTGTCCCCTTTTCAAAGAGGAATTCCTATAGTACAAAACACATGGAAAATCATCATGACTGACAAAAATCTAACTAGTAAAAGAGTTCTTGCACTTTCCAACTATGAATAAGTTATGTCCTATTCACAGGAACTTAGTGTAACTACAATATTTAGCTGCCATAGTATTCAATATCATCTTGCCTGCACAGTAAATAATTTATCTGTTTATTTCCACAGGAGATGTCCTATGAGTGAACTTGAATGGCAGCTGATTGCATGCACAGCATGTATAGCCCCAGAAAGGGTTTGCAGCGGCCCTGTGAGAGCAGCCCTGGTTCCTGCTGCTGCTGGGACAGCTGAGAAGGCACCTATGTAGCTATGTTGGTAGGCCTATCTGTTGGTAGGCTTTTTTAGGGGAGCATCCACAGCTGCATGTGTGCTGGGATAGCCCCCAGGACACCTTCAGCATCCTGCCAGCTTTTCTCAGTGCCTCAGGTAAGCCTGCCAGGGAGTGAACAATGGATCCACTAAGGGTAAGGTTTGCTCATACCATATTCATCTTTCAAATTCACTTTGAGGCATCTCAAGGGAATGGTAAAAAGTCATTCACATAACTCTATGATATTTGATATTTTAATTTTTTAAAAAAATAAGATCCCTGCTGATATCCAGGAATATCCTCAAGCATTTTGTGTGCGTGGGGTTTCCAACTCCTAGTCCCCACTTTGCTACTAAGTGTATGATCCTAAACAAGGAGCAGCTGTCTCTGACATGATTGTATTTCCTCACTCCTCAAGGAGGCTGTGAGTCTGAACCAATGTTTTCAAAGTCCTTTGCAGGAAAGATTACAGCTACAGCCTACAGATTTGCCTGCTACTCCTTTTCCTTTTGACTGATGATGCATTTTTGTGCACCATATTTTCTGTGGGTCTGTCACTATGCTGTGTTGGCCTTCACCAAGATGTGTTTTATTCCAAGAACTCTCTCTGAAAACAGGGGACAAGTCCGTATCCAGAGCTGGCTACCCCAAAGGATCAGGTCCCAGTTGCACACTTTATGCCTTACATGCTCCTGAATCTAATCTCTTGCAGCAGTGCATGGTCTAATGTGCTTCTGGGAAGAATTAAAGGGAGTAGATTCTGTTGGTAGATGAGAAAATTAATCTGATTTATAAACAGATCTATGCATCTCTATTGCCTATATAATATCACAAAAATGCACAGTTGAATTAGCAGGTTACTAATGTGCTCCAAATGAGGATTTGTCACCTATGTAATGCAAGTCTCTTGAACTTCTACAGGAACTCACAACATTCAGCACTTTGCATAACTTGTGAGTGTTCTGGGTTGGGTTTTAAAACATTAATTTGGACTGTGACTTCAATGAGATCTGCTTTCTTCTCACAGCAATTATTCAATCAACTTAATTCAATTAAGCTACAACTGTTTATGTCGGTGTAATTAGGGGGGGAATCTAGCCTGATAAGATACAAATGACTGAGAAATTCAGTGCTTAGGCTGCACTTTAGAATACAGTTACATGATGAGGTACAAGTAGCCTTTTCTAGTCTGCCAATGTTACCAACTCAGACAAACAGCCAAGATAAAAAATACAATTGTTTGGAGACTTCAGAATTCCTCACTGACGTCCTTAATCAGCAAAACCAGGTTTTATACCGGAATGGAAAGTAATGGTGCTGTCAAGTTCATTTTATTGACATTCTACACTTTTACACAGTATGTGGGTCCCCACTGGCTTGGAAAATTCTGGTGGCTTTTTATTGAAAGTAATCTTAGTTTGTATTAAATCTACAGAGACATTTGCCACTTCATGTAGTTTGGAAGACATTTTGATGACTATATTATTAGTTTCAGAATCATGAAAATTTTGCCTTACAATGAGATGAATTACACTTAGAATAAGGAAAGCCCTGCATTTTGCAGGTAACATGGGCTTCTCTTGCTGCTTGAGCAATAAATTGCTCCTGGAACCTGGGCACAAGTTTGCCCAGAGGTGATAATCAAAATGTATACTCTGCAAAAGTTATGCCAGAGTGCCACAGCATGAAAATTTTTCTTCTAAGAAGAAGGCAAAATAGAAAAATAAGAAGTAGAGTGAAAATTTTTCTTTTGGTTTTGATGCCTGCCTGGCCTGAAGTGTTTTGCTTCATCTGAAATGGAATACTAAGCTTTCAGTCCTTATGAGATCTTTCCCTGCCTTTCATTTGAACACTTCCCTAAAAGAAAGACAAAAGTTCATTTCATTTGTAGAGTTTCAGCCCCTTATACATGTTTTCTCTGGGAATCAAATTCAAACTAAACATGGACACAGCTTTGTTTATGCACAACTGTTTGGTTTTTTTTCCTGACCCTTGTTATCAAGGAAGTCTACTGTCCAGGGAAAAAGGGTTTTATCTGCTAAGAATGCCATCATATACTTGTGCAGATTATAACAGGGACCCTGGTATTAATTGTAGCACCAGTTTGCCAGATTGAACGTGAGCAGAGATAAGCACTCATTACTGGGCAGTAGAATTATAGTCTTAAACTCCAAATGGGCAAAAAGGGAGTCTACATCAGAAAAATCTTACAGTCTGATAAACACAGTGGGCACAAGGAAAAAGGATTCTATTCTATGGGGAACTGGCACATGTGGTACATTTCAGCTGACAAGATCCACAGTGCCCCCAAGATCAGTTTAGTACACCAGCCAAGCTTCTCTCTTTGGTATGGTCTATAAAGCAACATTGTATATGAGCTTAAGATGATGCAAATTATAGTTTTGAGGCAATAAACAACTTTTTTACAGATTCACCCCTGACAGAAAAGTTAAATAATTTATCCTTGCAATTCCTTCTTTCCAAAACAATGTTAAAAAGAAATATTGACATTGATACTGAGGTTTAGCCCAGTTTCTTGAAATGTTTTGAGAGCAAGCTTTTCCTGTGAGACTCTCAAATCTCCCTTCTTTGTCATCCTCGTGGGGAACTTACTCAAATAACTTGAGGCAGGAAAGGAAAAAGAACCCAAACAGTAAATGCCCACAATCTAGCTATTTGTTCTAACTGCACAGCTCTGGAAAAACACTCCCAATACGTGCTTATACCTCAGAAAGCAGAATTGAGAAAGAAACAGGCTCTTGTCCAACGCGTTTTGCATTCAAAGCATTTCACAGGTTTTAGCTAAACAACCATTCTAATGTGCCCACAAGACAAGTAATAAATGTTTTTTGCAGACAGAGGTGGGGGACAGGATCTGGCTGACTTGCCAGTGGCCGCTAGGAGAATGAGCTGCAGATCCCAGCACAAACTGAATTTCCCAGCTCCACTCACCAGGAGCCCATTTATTACTTATTTACACTCCCAAAAAGGATTCACATCTCTTCTGGGGGTCAGCAGGAGTTAGGGTGTGGCAATCAATACCGAGACCAGCTCTCCCCCATCTTCTGGTAGCACAATTGTCCCCAGGACACCCTGTCCTGCCCGTGCAGGGTGTCAGCCCCGGGTGAGACCGCACCTGCAGGCTCAGCGCAGGGCCGGGTACCCCGTGGTACCTCAGCGCTGACACAGCGCACAGCCTCGGCAGAATCCATCCACTTCGGAGTATTTCTGTGTGTTTAGTCTAGCCCTGAATTATGCAAAGCCTCATCCCAGCCCGCGTGCCTTTGGGAGTCAGTGGTGGGGCTGTGAAAGGCTGAACCTGCAGGTGAATTGTGATAGCCTTTGGAGAAGCAATTATTCTGCACTAACAGGCACAAATTTTAAATTGTGGGGGTTGAAATTATGGTACGATTCCGATTATGTTTCTGGCAGTTTCACACTGTCTCATTGAGAAATTTAAATTTATAGAAAATGAAAGGTGACAAAGACCTCACATTTTTGCTCAAATTATAAATTATTCAGTAATACTAAAAACACATGAGCAGCTGTCAAGGTTCCCACAATTCTGTGACATTCTAGTCTTTGGCAATTTCTATCAAATTCAGCAAGAGGCTGAAAAGACATCCTACCTGTCTGCTTTTTTTTTCTTGATTTTTTTTTTTTAATAAGTGGTTATAGCTGTAATAAAAATGTAACAAAATATCAAGCAAATGTGAAAAGCTAACTACAAAAATAATGGGCAATGGCACAGAAGGCATTAAGAATGAAAAAAAAATCAAATTTTTTGTCTTACAATAGTTTGTCTTGGGAACACTAATAATAGGCACCTCTTTTCTCTCAGAAATGACTTTTGCCTTCTTTGCACGTGATCTGACACAGGACTTTTGTCTAACTGCAATATCTAGATGCAAAGTAAGTGAGAAAAGGAATCTTTGTCTGCTATTTTAAACAGAAATTCTGTCTGCAGAAGGGATGATTAAAATGCTCTGTGTGGCAACAATACATGAGCGACTGTCTCCCTGACAACAACAATAATGCTGATATGAATTAAAACCCAGGTTTACATAGAACTTTGGAATCTCAGGTCCTAGAAATGTCAGAAGCAGCTGAGCTTGGCATACTATTGAGTATTGTTATTGATTTCTTAATTATCAGGCATGCAACATTGATATTCTGTTTCTTCTGTTTTTAGTTGAGTTCTCTCTTCTTCTCTTGGTATCTAGGAAAAATGTAAAAATTCTAGAACTGTGACTCTAACAGCCTCATTTTTCCCAGTACGCCCTGTTAGATCCAAAGCCTGATACATCTATTGCTTTACAATTTCTTAACTAATAGATTACATCAAGGGAGGACATTATTTGCTTTTCTATATTGCCACAGGACATATTTCTATCAACTAATTCCATTGGATGTTCACATAATTACCCCTCCTTTCTGAAAAAAAAAGTTAATGTTGTGTAACTCTGTGTAACTCAAATTATACAATTAGAACTTTTGAAGAACTCTGATAGGAAACATGCTTTGTTTCTGCAAAATATAGACTTAGGCTTCAGAGCCAATTGGGTTTTTTTTTTTTTGAAGTTTAAATCAAGCAGCAAGCATCCATAGCTTCATTATAGCTCAGAAATTGTGTGTTTGTGAGCTGTAATCAATAGATAAGTACCAGTTCCCTGAACCAAAATATATCTATGCACAAAAATTGCAGTCCAGAGGCTTCCCAGGTTGCATGGCCTCTGTATCCTGCACCTGCCAAGCACTGGCTGAGAAGCACGGGGCTGTCTGGGATTGTCTGGTATGCTGATGGGAGTACAGGCGATGTCCCATAGCACTGGGCAATTATTCAGCAAAGAGCACGTGGGGCTGAGCAGCAGCAGCCAGGCTCCTGCCAAACCCTGCGTGTTAAGATATTCTGCTAAGATAAGATGTCAAACACAACTGCAGCAAAGTCTCCCATATCTTCCAGAGCTAACAGCTGTGGAGAGTCAGGCTCTCCTTACAGCATGTCTCTTATCTCCGAGTTTTATACAAATCAGGAACATAATGTACAAAACCTTTGGGGAGACTCCGCAGGTCTCCCCAAATGCTGTGCTGAGACTCCACCAGGACCATGCACAGACAGAGGGACTATCTCTCACCCACCGTGGTTCCTACTCCAGACCCTACCTGTGCCAGCCTAATTGGGTTGTAAAAACACCCAACTCACAGAGGGAAATGAGCAGGAGCTCTTACTGTGCTGCAGAGTTATAATTACACTTTCAGCAGCCTGGCTTTTAGCAGCGTGCCCCTGGCAAGACAAGGAGCCGCTGTGCTGGAGCAGCTTCCCGTGCGCTCGGCAGAGCGCTGCGGGCACGGCGCTCACCCCGGGGCTGCTCCCGGCGCTGCCCGGAGCCCGGCAGGCTCCGAGAGCTCGGCACAGTCGCAGGGGCCAGGGCGGCCCGGTGCTCTGTGCTCAGCCCGGGATGGCAGTGAGGTGTACAGAGCTGTGTGTGCACGGAAACAGGCCTTCAGTTCTGCCTAGGCTTGGCGGTTGTAAACCACACCAAACTACCCCCATCTTTTTCTTGCTTTTACGTATCACACGCCAGCAGACTGCTCCCAGAGGCCAGCAGGAAATCGCACATCATTCTCTCCCACTCCCAACAGTGTTTGTTATGTGCACACAAACACATAAGCTGCAGCAGGAGCAGGCTGACCCAAGATCGCATTCAGAAGTGCCACCAAGACACCTGAGACAGAAAGCGACTCAAGGGAGGCACACTGGCCCTTGCCAGCTGCAAGGGCTGGCTGCACAGCAGTGCTGCTGCCACATGCTCGCTGCAGCCCAAACCTGCTCTCTGGGCCTTACATCCAGGCAAGATCTCTGGAGGCGCTGTCTTTACAAAGTTCCTGCATCGACTGGTGACAAATGAGAGGAAATTATTCATATGGCATCAACTGTCATTTTAATGGGCTACTTATCACACTGTTGCTACTCGTGTCTGCCATAGCAGCGCTCAGGTGCCTAATTGTTCTGAGCACTGTGCTAACACAGGGAAAGGGGACTCCCTGCATGCTAATCATCTTTCACTAGTTATGTTGGATAGTCCTTTAGTTATAGCGTGTGGGGAAAAACCTGTCTATAAAGGCATTGCTCAATTTTCAGATACAGCTTTGATAGCAAAAGAGAAGTAATTAGTATCTTGGTCCCTGGCACCTGAAAATAATCATTTGACAAATTTGCTTTGAATACTTACTTCCAAAGTGTCTATTCAGAATACACTAAATTAATTTCTAGGAGATGACTAGAAGATGGAAAGCTAAAGGTTTTTTCTTTTCCTTTGTTGGAAAGGTACTTCAGCCTAAAAAACCCTTGACATAAGAATAATAAAATCATACTAAAAGTAAAGTAAATGAAGTACAATTTTGAAAAATTTGCTAAAAGCAATAGTAATACATATTCATTTAATGAAGTTAAATTTTTGTTAATTTAATGGAATTAAATGCCACCACAATTTTCTACAGTAGCATAAAAAAAGTAGTATCAAAAGATAACTACAGCATATGCTTGCTTGCGTAGGTGGTATTTTCAGTTGATTTTAGGATAACTACTACTGCTTTTCAAACTGTGCACAACTGGGCTTTACACGGAGGCTTTGGCAAGGCATAGTCCAATTTGGTATAGGAGTGTCTCTCCCAAAAACCTGGAAATGGGGACCATGATGCTTGCAACCTTTGTCTCTTCTGCCTTTAGGCTGTAACTTGCAGCATCACTTCCAGTCTGGTCTTCCTAACCAGGACACAGAGATGGGGCTCAAATCATTGGGATGAATGTCAAGACAAAGTCAAAGCAAATGCTTCAGACTCGGAATTTTTCACTATACAGCATTTATGAAGGAACTCTGAAGACTGATTAATTCATTATAACCATCTGATCACAGATAATTCACAATAAACACGAGGAAGATTAGCTGAACAGATTGTTTCCTGTGGATTTTTTTGCCAGGCTCTGCCAAAGCAGCCGCAGCCTTTCCATGTATGCCTGCTCTGAGCGCTTTGTCAAAGCAGCCGAGGCTGCAAAGCCGGCAGGGAGGGATGCTCTGCTGCCTAACTCCCAGCGGAGGGCTGCTGCAAGTACAGCCAGTGGAAGTTTTCCCACGTATTTCAAAGAGTGGCAGGGCTGTTATTCGGCGTGAACCGTGACACGACCAAAGGCTCTGCTATTGCAGACCCATTAACGTTAAGTAGATTGGTCCCTTGAGCACAAAAGGTTCTTCAATAAGCAATGAATATTACTCAAATAACTGTGAATGTTTTTCAAGAACTACTGCACCTACTAATTTTTAAAAGCACAAAAAGGCTTCAAGTTTTCCATAACAAAGAACAGCTATTGAGTTTTGTCCCACTATGCCCTTTGTTGCAGTTGATAAACACTTTAAAATTTCTTATTTGGCCATCCAAATTGGCTTTTTTTGTGAAGGCTAAAAATCATGATTTTATTTCCATTTTATATTCGTGGCTACCTTATGCTGAGTTCTCTTCATTATGGCTTTTTATTTGAGCCAAAATTTTTCCATGGTGTTTCTTTCTCTGGTTAATCTAATCTAAAGCAATCATAGCTCCTCTTGCCCTTTCCAAGCTGAACAAATTAAGCCATACTGGTTTGCTCCCATATGATACTCCTCACATGTCCATCATTACCTCATACCTAATCCTGTTTCACACCCTCTGTCATATACCTGGGTGATGAAGGCACCATGTATTTTTCCAGGATAACTCTTGCATAGGCTATCATCACATTGCACATCTATCACAGCTGTACTTTATAAAACTGAACTATTTTTGCACTTACATTTTGCAATTTATTACATTTGTAATTTATACTGTAATTTGTACTGTAAGTTTTGTGTCTGCTTGTGCTAGTGGCTGGTGAGACCTATCAGGCAAATATTCCATTGATTGTAATGCATTTATCTGGAGTTAAGCTGTGAGACTGAACACAGAATTTTAAAAGTATTTTATTTTGCTAGGGAGGGATTTCCTCAGTCTATTTGTCTTAATATTGGATGCAGGTTTAAACTGTGGATAGAAGACCATCTCTTTTTTCAGCAAAAAAGCAAACATTTCTATTAGAGACTATAAAGACACCATCACCAAAAATTTTGACTGGATTTACTTCTGTCTACAGCCCGTTGCATTTCTCATCAGTGGGATATTTAGATATCCTCCATCTTTCCAGGAAATAAGGATGACAGTGAAATATAAAACTGTGGAAGATCCTCTCATCACCACTACTAATTTCCAAACATCCTTGGTTAAAACTGCTATCTTTAAAACAGGCTGTTGCAAAGTGACAAAGAATTGCTTCATTTTCTCTGCTGCAGTGAAGAACAGACCTGTGTTAATTTATCTGGAATAAACACGCATACAGCCCACACTGTGCTCTGACACCGTTGTTTACAGTTGTTGGCTCTGTGTGCTGTGCTGTAGATGTGGCCTGTTACAGATGTGTGGGGTGTTAGAAAGGCCAGGCTTTGCTGGCAGCAGGAGGCAGCTCTTGCTCTTGTCTCCCAGCTATTTTCATTAGCTCTTATTCATGTGCCCCTGAGAGTGAGAGAGTCAAAGTCATCTGCCTGCTGGTTATTATGCTGCTGCACAAAGGGGTCCTTCAGCCTGCAATAGCAGACTGAAAACAAGACTGTTGATAAATTATTGTGGCTCATCCTATTCCTATTTGCTATCACTGCAGCTGTCTGAGGCTGAAGTTAACACCCACATCTGCACATTACCAGGGTGTTTTTACACCCAAAACCAGAACAAAAGCTCCATGCATGGAGATCACATATCAAGAAATTCAAGCAAGTCTGAAACTATCTCATGTAGTGTCTTCAAGTATTGGAAATGCCTTTCAACAACATTTAAAATATTACTCCATGTTCACTGCAATTTCTTTCCCCTGGTTTCTGTCACAAAGCTGAACATATAATTGGGCTCAAGTTTTAGTATTAATAGAAACTTATGTCAGAAAAAGTAATGAAAACTACTTAAGCTAATTGTAACTGATTAGAAGACACTGCTAATCAGAATATAACCTGTCTCGTGGGCTTTTCCTGTATGCCACAAACCCCCAAATTACTGTACCAACAAATGCACAAAATTTGCTATGGTCTGGGATATGAATATATCCACCTTCAGGTGTGTACAGGAACAACAGGTCACAGTTGCTTCCTGGCTGACTGAAAATGAATCTGCTGCAGTTCTGTGTATTTGTAAGAAGCAAAACACACAGCACCTACCGAACGGAAATGAAATCCCTCTGCTGCTACTGGAGCAGCTATTGCTGAGTACCTAAGAAACTACATTGGCTTTCAAAGCCACATTTGCTTCTGATGTATATCTTTCCTGTCTGACATGATTCAAAGTGTTTTATCACATGCAAATCCCTGTACCAAGGAAGACAAAAATCAAATATGCAGTACAACGTCAGTGATGACTAGTGAAGCAGCAATACATAGAAAAGGATTAGGAGTCATCTTGAACTGAAGTTTGCAAAGCAATGCTGATGAGCAGGAGGCAGATTTCATGGCCTGCATTAATAAGGCAGGTTGTTATTCCTTTTTCTTCAACATTGGCAAGGTCTCAGTTGGAATAAGTACAGTCCAGGACCTGACATGCAATTTTCCTTTTTGACGGTTGAGGGAATCTTTGTGTAAGGTTTTAAGAAGAGGTTACACAAATACTTCTCAGAGGTGAAGTAGATTGTCTAAAGGTTGTACTGAAGACTTTCCAGATGGTCCCTCCAAGTCTTATATTATATTATTTACATTTGTGAATATCAAGTTTAGTGTTTCAGTTTAAGAATAAACCGAAAGCAATTGTAAGAAAGAATTCCAAAACAAAGCCAGAAATCTATTGCTACACTAATAGATTTTTGTGCATTAACCTAATATTGGTTTTAATGACTGATGCATTAAGCCTTTTCACAAAGATTTGTATTTAACAACTGCTTACAAATTACCCACACATTCTTAAATGCACTCAAATTTAAGATCAAAAAACCTGTGTCCTCACTACAAACTCCATCTAATGATGCAGATCATTTTCCAGAAGTTAATTATAAGATGACAGCAGTATCCTTGCTGAAAACAAAAGACTTGATCATCCCACTGGTGTTCTGCACTAAGGGCCCTTCTCTTTGGGCTAATTTTGGCAGAGATGGATGCTCTCTCTGCCCTGGCAGGGAAGGATTTCTACAGGAGCTCATGCACTATCATGCACAGAGCCGGCAATCTGCCGGCATAACCCTAAATGGGGCTGACAGCTCCGTGTCCCAGGAGCTCCTAACCTTGCAGAAGCGGCTCCGCCGCGGCTTTCCTGGGTCCTGGGAGAGGCGTGACCGCCCCCAGCCCGTCCTGCCCTGATGCAGCAGCTCCGAGCAGAACCTGGGCTGAGAGCCCCTCTGCGGAGCACACACCGACACGGGAGCGGCTGCGAGGGGTGGACGGAGCTGATTCATCGCTTGCCTTCGGGATTTCACAGGCGCAGCTCCAGCTTTTAGCCAGGGCTGTGCAGAAGCAAACCAAGCCCTGACGTTGTCTAAATGCACCCTCCCTGCAAGCACCTCAGCTGGAATCAATTAACAGGTATAGGAGACATTGAATCCAATTCCCTCCTGCAGCTCTATCATCCAGCTCCTCATAAACAAGCTCCCTGTCAAAGTGGCATTGTCAGCCCACACACAGTTAGACCTGGAGTTACAGCCCATGACCACTGGTGAGTAATTTATTTCCCACATTTACCTACATGTGGATTCAGGTTGTCAGGTAACAAACCCAAAGCAGCGTAAGATGCACTTATTCAAACTTGTTAATAGAAAAAAATCTCGGTGAGCAGTTCACTCATTGCCTACCGAGGGAGGGAGTAGCCTAAGCAATGTTACAGCACATTTGGATTGAGGCTGCAGTTTACTCCTGGAAAGCAAGAGTGAGGGTGCCTTCCTGGGCCATCTCTTCTTGACTGGTCCTGCTGCTAAGGAAGGACCTGTAGCCATCAAGAGGCAGGAGGATGACAGCTTTAGTCTTAGGAGCAAAGTGGTATCAGCTTAGGGAAGAGGAATGAATCCTACAAAGCTATATGAGGCACCCAGCCTAAGCAAAATATACTGTGTGCCCAGCAGCTGGGCAGCAGGAGACAGAGGCTGGGTTGGTTTGCAGGAAAGGTGGCTCATCCTTGCTCTCATGGCAGCCCCAACAGTGTTCCAATTTCACAGCACTGGGGCTGCAGAGCGATCAGCCACCCTGTGACTGTGCAGTGTGTGTGTCCACAGAGATCCTCCTGGGAGGAGATAATGCACCCCCAAGGTCCCTTAGACCAGGAGCCAAGACAAGCTTTCTGGATCTCTGAGATTTCTCCTGCCTCCAGTGTCCTCTAAACAAACACTGGAGGCAGGAGAACTCACTCCAGAGTGAGTCCCCTGCTTGTGTGGGCTGCCCTGCTTCCAAGGCTGCGGGCAGAGTGCTCATTTCACAGGGAAGCTTGCACAGAGGTCTAAAATCTCCAACTATGAAATCATTCATATTAAATTTCTACAGGAAGAAAAAAGCTGAGTGGGAGAGTTGGTCTCCCAGATTTATCAGAGGACAGGTTTGAACTAAAATAAAACTTCTGGATAAACCAAAATATGTAATTGGCACCTTGGTAGGTCAGAGTATGCAGTACACAGTGACCAGGGGGAAAGGGCTCCACTGATTCCGCTGCATTTACTGCTCAGCTTCTGAAATCCTAAAATGGCTTCAGGGGAGCTTCCCTCTACTGATTACCATCCTGCCAGCACCACAAAGTGAATTTCACCCTCTTTACCAGTACCCAAAGCCCATCTGCCAGGGAAGAATATCTGTTTCTGTCAATGATGTTTCATAGACATGCTGAATTATCAACTACTGGTCTGAATAACTCTTGACCCAAAAAATCAAATCAAACTTTCATTATCCATCAGGAAAAAAAGAAAGCCAGCAAGGATTTCCAGATGCTTTGTCAAAGTAGATAGGAAATTTTTCTTAGAATACAGCACACATTACCACAGCCCTTCTAGTGCCCACTGAGCTGAAGTGGCCTGAGATACTCTGTGCTCAGCATGAGAGGTTTCTATTTACAAAGAACCCCATCCAGCATTTTCTCTATAAAAGCAATGAAGAGCACAAATTCCAGTTTTTCACACCATTTTCTGGACCTGCAGCTGCTTTGACACTGTTGCCAGAAGGTGCAATTCACAGTCATCTCAGACCAAAAATGAGCTAGTCTCATAAATCAATACTGCTGCTTTGATGCTCTGCACCTTTCTGGGTGTTTCACAGAGATCCCTGGATGAAGCAGTGGAAAGGGACCCCTACAGTCAATACATCCCCCATGAAGTGTGACCCCAGCTACAGCTTTGAGGAGCTGTTATGATGATTGTTTGCAGCAATCAAGCTCAATGGAGGCTTTCGTGTTCAGCACACTGCATCATCTCCAGGGAGTTTCCTTTACAACACTTATAAATGGGAAAACAAGACAACTTTAGACTGCACAGCTGCAGGCTGCAGGAGGGAAGCGATAAAATAACACAGAATTAATCCATTCATTCAAAGGCCACTGAGTTGTAGTGCGTAGATTTAATGAGGTTGGAGCTCTAAATGGCTAACAAGTTTAAAAACAAAGTCATTATGCCTTCACAGCCCATATCCAGCCTCCTCTGCTAATCTCCCAGGAACTGTAGCAGGCTACTTCCCACATTTTGTAGGTCATCACCTACTCTAAAATTCATCTGTTTTAGCGAAAATAGAGGGCAGGCATGGGGGATGTGCTCCCTGACCCCAGCTCTACAAAGACACATAGTTGGAGATTATTGTTTTTTTCCCTGACACTGTATCTTGCACATTGCAAGGCTGAAGTGCAGCCACAGCACACAGGGCAGGCTAATGCTCCACCCTCAGAGCTGTACCCAGGCTCTTACAGCCATGCTGGAATGCCTTATGGCTGTTGGGATGAACTGGAAATTCACATTTTAGACATAGGCACTGTTCATATATATGTTTCAAGTACAATCAGGTAAAAGAGCAGTTCACCTCTTTGACTAAGACACTGATATACTGTAGGGTTTTCAGTTACTGGGAGAACACTGAATAGAGTAAATTTTCACATGGTAATATCCTATTACTGACACAAAGTCCTGGAGGCAGGCTGTGGTGAACTCTGTCCCTAGCCAGGCATGCAGCAGCCACTGGGTACCCAAAGAGCCAGAGTCACCTCAGATGCAGCTATTCCTCCCTAGCCTCATCTTCACTTGTCTGGTACAAAACTTTTGCTTCCACAAAAAAAAAAAAAAAACACCAACCAACCAAAAACAAAAACCAAAAAAAAACCCAAAAAAAAAAAAAAAAAAAAAAAAAAAAAAAAAATAAAAAAAAAAAAAAAGAAAATAACAACAACAACCCACAAATGTGTTCTCGTTCCTTGGGGGAGGAGGATCATCATAGGTGACAAATAAGTGATACAATATTTAGAGCACAAGGCAGCTGTAATTCAGTCTGGTCAACCTGGGATAAGAACCTAAGCAGGATGGAAGTGGGAGAAGAAACCTGATTTTTTTTCAGAAAACATTTGCTAATATGGCTCTTCAAATAACAGATGTGTATCACAGGAACACTCAGGCTATTGCATCAGGGTGGAGATGGGGCTCTTCATCACATCACTGCAGTGCTGAGTCAGAGCCCACGAGTCACCACAAAGCTGCGTGCTGGACTGGCACCCTGAGCAACTGAACTCCTGCAGCACTTTCTGCAGGGGCAGCTACAGTAACAGAGTGTTCTGGACAGATTTCTGGGGAATTGAACTTCCCCAGGTTTTCAAATACATCATTCAGTCTTCATTTCTGTCTTGTACAGGCTTTTAAAGCTGATTTCAGTTCCAGCACAGTGATTTTCACACAAACTGAAGTACCTATAATCTGCTGAAACGAAAGCTGTTTATATAAAACAGATTATTTCATGCATACAATGTATTTAAAACTTGTATTCTTATATGTAAAGATATGAACATTTTCTCTACTGTTTGATATGATTGTCTCCATGTGCATTAGTTATTTGTTTTAGTAGCAGGGAGAGCTACGAGGGTGGCTTCAGTGAGAAGTTACTAGAAGCTTCCCAATGTTCTGCTCAACAGAGCCCGTGTTTCCAAGAGAGACCTGCTGAGAGACTCAAGGGAGACTCAAGGCTGAGCCCAACTATGAAGGTGGTAGCACCACTGGGATAACAGATTTAAGAATGAGAAAAAATCCTGCACAACATCAATTTCAGTCAGAGAGAAGAGTGAGAACATGAGAGAAACAACCCAGCAGGCACCAAGGTCAGTGCTGGATGGGCAGGAGGTGCTCCAGGCACCAGAGCAGATTTCCCTGCAGCTGTGGTGAGGCAGCTGTGCCCCTGCAGCCCATGAGGTCCATGGTGGAGCAGAGACTCACCTGCAGCTCATGGAGGACCCCCCCCTACATACTCAGTAGAGCACCTTGTCCAACACCACCCTGTGAAAGGGCTTTGGGGGAACAGACGCACCCCCTGCTCCCAGGGCAGCTCTCCAGCTGCCTCACACATCACCCTTGCCACTAGAGGCCCCTAGGCTCAGTGCTCCTGCTTTTGGGAATTAGTAACGCCACCAGTTTCTCCCACTGCAGCCTCTGCCACGGGCAGGGCCTCAGAGTAAGAAAGCAGAGAAAGCACCTCACACACACACACACACAGAGCAGAACTTATTCCAAACTTTGTCACTGACCGAAACAGAACACTGCCTGGTCAGGAAGCACAGAACATCTGGGGAAAGCAAACCTCATGTTGTTTATCCCAGATGTGTATTTTTCCAGTAATTTATCACTTCTATAATCTACTGTCCTAAGAAGGATTATTTATAATCCCTGGGGATGTTTTGTGAACTCCCTAGAAGCAGGCAAAGACAGAGTATCCCACAGGTTGTGAACAGGCTGTGAGTGACCCAAATTATCTGAAATATCAATAGCACCAAGTGACAATATAAATACCTAAAAACCTGCTAGCAGGAAACAGTAAAAATAACCAGGTCAATAAAAACTACATCAAATGAATGGAGTCAAATAAGCTTGCAAAGCCTAGAGCTGAAGGTAACACAGATCTGCGTTTTGAAAATTATAGATTTCTCATTTCCATAAATTTAATCCTAGTTCAACTGGCTAGGTTATTTCTGGTAGCATAGTTTGAGTGTGCCAGACTTTCAGTCTATGCACCCAAGGCATCTTTACAACCTTAGCTGCACCTTAGCAGGTTGCCTAAGCTCTGTACTGGCAGCAGAGACAACCCATAACATAATGGCAGCCCCTGTGTCGTTTCTAAATATAGTTTAACTCTACTGAAGACTTAAGAACTTTCCTACAGAAGTTAACATTGCTTCAGTGCAGACTGGTGTAATATATATATACACACACACAGAGATGTAAACACACTCAGTGTAGGTGCATTTGACTCCATTAAAAAAAGATGTGCCCACTGAACTGTGAATAGCAAAATTAATTTTGCATGAAAAGGCTCTTATTTGTGCTTTTGATGACAAACCCTCTCATACAGATGGGAGAGGTATAATCAGCAGTCTGCTATTCCAACACTATCACACTCATACCCCAAACAACCTTTCTCTTTACTCTCCCTCTAGCTTTCTATTACCCCAGGAGGTGCAATTCCTGCCATGAACACAGCTTTACAAATGCCAAAGCCAACCACATAAAATGGGGGTTTATCCAGATGAAAGCAAGCAAAAAACTGCTTTGAAATCTATTGAACAGCCTATCCATGGTATGGCCAGCTCAGACCTGAGAGTGATGAAGGGACAGGAAATGGAGTATACTGAATGCAGCTACTCCATGAGTGGGATGGATGGGCTGTGGAGACACCTCAGGAGCTGCTCCTTTGCCTGGTGGGGACACAGAGCACATAGACCATGGCCAGCCCAGTAAACTTGCTATTGCCCAGGGATGTTGGCATACCTCTGCCATCAACACATCAAAGTCATCACAATTTTTAGGAGTTTTTTTTTTTAGGAGTTTTGTTTGTTTGTTTGTTTTGTGTTGTTGTTTTTGTTGTTGTTTTTAAAAACAACAACAACAACAACAACAACAAAAAAAAAAACCAAACAAACACTGACACCAGGAGTTTAGTTCCTTCTCAACTGGGATTTACATTCACATTGCTATCACATTGTAGTATGTGATTTGTGCCCACATACTACAATGTACAGTTTGTCAAGACCTGTGAAACACAGAAGGGAATACAGTGTTTAACACAAGTAGCACTCCAAGTATTTGGTTACTAAAATGACAAGCAATATTGTTGCTGGGGGATTTTTTTTTTTTTTAATGGAGCTTGTTTTACTCTTCCTAGCAGCAGGCATGATTTCTGTCAAGCAATGTATTTGCTCCAAAATTAGAATAATTTACTCCAGAGCACACACAGGTTTATCACAAATCTACATCTCTTCGGGTTCTGTTCAGAGGGTGCCTATTTATCCCAGTACGTCTGCATAAGCCTCTTTAAATGAACCATTTCCAAGAAAGGCTAAAGTTTCATTTTGGTATTGTCTGCAGGCTAATCCAAATAAGAGAATACCAGTCTTACTACAGAAAGAAAGAGACAGGACAGAGAGAGGAGGTGAAAACACTTCCCTTACAGAAAACAAAGATGGGCTTGTTCTGTTCAGTGCTTAATGTTATCTTCATCTCAAACCACTCAATCTCTTCTCCTCCCAGTGCTCTCTCCTCTTTAATATCTCCTCACCTATATTGCTAACCACAGTCTGAGACACAAGCAACTTCCAGTCTCCAGGTAATGCAACCAGCCATTGTACACTGCTTGATGGGGTAGCAAAGGCTTTTTTTTGCTCAACAAAGATTTTGTTTTCCAAATATTTTGTATGCAAATGACAGAATAAAGGAATAACTATGGATTTGTCAGCACCTGGTCACATAACCCATTATTGAATGACTGCATCACTCTGGCAACACTGTTTTCCCCAGTAGGGAAATTTTCAGGAGTTGCTCAAATTCTCCATTTGCTGAGACCCTTTGGGCTCATGGCTTTCCACTGTAGAGGAACTGGGAGGTTTTCACTCAGGATGACAGGAGGAAATTATCAAACTGCTCCTTGACAGCAGCAGAGCAGCACATCCAGCACCTTGTGGCTCTGTGAAGGGGAACTGGACCTGCTGTCCCTAATCAGCAAGAAAGAAAAGCTGCTTTTATAGCAAGACTCTTTCTTCTTTTGTACTTCTGTCCAAGCTGCTGCCAGCAGATACTGGCAGGGATTTCAATAGCTGTTTTGAATCAGTGCCTGGCAAAAGCACAGACAGGTTGAACCTGAACATCCTCTATGGGGCTGCACTGAGGTTTCAGCATATTCTTGGTCTAACTCAGCCCACAGACAGAGCTGCACTTTCCCTTGTGTGAGATAAGGGAGCCTGAAGAATGCACAGGCAGTGTATGTATATTCCCTACTCAGTGCTGTCCTCCCTGTGTCCCTTCCATTGTGTACAGAGTTGTCCAAATTTACTTCTGCTCTGCATCTGTGCAGTTGTTCAGATGTTCACTGGAAAATGAGACAAATACAAACCAACAGCTTGTATTTCTCTTTCAGACTGGGACTCCATTATTCTCAGTCCCTTACCACAGGGACTGCTTTGAAGCAGATTCCTTTACTTGGAGAAGCCAAGGCCAGGTTAATAACATGATTGCTGCAGTTGAAAAGTGTTACTGACAGTTAGAAAATGTATGAAACTTCACACCCTGAACACAATTTTCTCCTGAGGAAGTCCCTGTGGTGTGCTGTCCTCTCCCAAAAGGAAATGGTGCCTTGGCATTTTGCTGGCTGGGGGAAGCAGGGGACAGGGGAGGTGGCAGTTCCTTCACCCTGCTGACACTTTCTAAGGAGAACAGGGTACAGGTGGGAAGGTGAAAAATCCTTTTATACTATTTCATGCATCAACACTGGGATTTGTTGTGTTTTGATCATGGAAGTGCCACATCCAGGATTGCAGGACAGACTCAGTACCAATTTCCAAAGATGGGGTATGCATGCAGAGTAGCTTCCTTTTCCCATGCTGCCTGCATGCCCATCAGACACAGGTCTTTATGGCTGCAGCAGTGGTTTCAATTGCAACACTGATTGCAATGTATGCAGACTCACAGCAAGACTTGTGGCAGCAGCAAAAGCCCTACATGCTGACAAAGAGTGGTCACTCCTTCCTGACAGCAGCAATAGGGGCTTCACATGAGCTGGAAGGCAACTAGAGGCCCCCTGCCCAAGTGCAGAACAGGGAAAAAAACCAAAAGCAGAAGGAAAGGCAGAAGGAAAGAAAACAAAGTGGAAAATCAGAAGAAAAGCAGCAGCAGACCACAAAACCAAATGGGTGGCTGGCTGCATCTGTAGAAATGTGTTATTCCCTAAAGCATTTCAGGAGTTCCTTCCCTAAAGCAGCACATCAAGGGACTGGATGAGAGTTGCACAGAGCCAGACCCCAGGTGAGCAGCAGCCCCTCAGCCCAGGTGTGCAGCTCCCTGTGTGACAGGCCCAGCTGTGTCACTGCAGAGCCCAGGGCTCCCGGCAGCACAGCCAGGTGTGCGTGGCCACACGGGCTGATGTGTGACACTGCCTTTGGGAAGTGCTGCAGGAGCAACTGCTTGGGAGCAAAAGCATTACCAAAAATGTCATGGAACTTCCAACCCTCCAAAATCCCACTTTCCTTCCATAGCTGTCTCATTTGTTTTTTCATGCTGAGTATAATCTCAAATGGTGGTTTAAAGCCTCAGTTCCTCAAACGATGGGTACACACATCTAAAACAGCAACCACTATTAGCTGCTGTGCATCCCTCAGCACTTAATAAGCCAAAGAAACACAGGACAGGATGCTGAGTGTCACAGCTTCCTTAGTGAGTCAGCTAACAGTGATCTGCCTTTTTTCCCCATAAATGAAGGCCAAGATTAATTCCTCACTTCCCTGTACCTCCCCAGCTACTGCCTTCCTCCCTGTTCCTCTGAGAGTCAACCTGAGAGACTGGTGCCAGTGGTTCAGACCTCTCAAATTCTTGCAAGCCAAAGCAAAATATTTTTCTTCATGTTGTATTTTATACGTGGAATAAATTGCTTTTGTGGTTATTAAATGCCCCCATGACATGCTGACATTTAACCATCCCTTCAAGCTCTTTAGTTTACATTTTTAGTTTGATATTATCCCTCATTTTTTTTAATGAATTGTGCAGTTTTATAGTAAACTGAGCAGTAAATCATACAACCTCTTTACAGCTGGTTTTACAAAATAGGCTTTAAGGACAGCAGAGAGGGAGGACTATATTGCTAAAAAAAAAAAAAAAAAGAAAAGAAAAAGAAAAAAAAAAGGCAGATCCGTCCTGCCTGCATCTTTGAGCTGAGCACTCACTGTCCATTTTATTCTGTTTCTCTTAGATTTTTCAGCCTTTGCCGGGGGTCATGTGCTTGAAGGCTGCATATTGCACACATGGCTGGTGGGCACACCTATCCCTCCCTCCCTCCCACCACCCAGCCTTTGCAAGTACAGTTTCCCTGCCTTTGTTTCCTGAAGTGTGCATGGCAGGTATTTCCTCATGCAGTGGGACGCTGTGCAGTCAGCTTCTCTGCAGGCTCAGTGAGAATGGACAAACATGGTTGCAGGAGACAGAGGCAGCAATATTGTGGAAACCTGTACACAGCCCAGGAATTGCTGGGTCCGCCCAGCACTCCTGGAACAACTTCAGCTCCTTCCAAGCACAGCTCAGTAGTCACTCAGATGATGCAAGACAAACTAATTGAGAAGTGCAGGTACTTTCATGATGCTAAAACACTTGCTAGAGATAATTAATACGCACTTTTGTGCAAGGAAACCACTAAAGCTTTGTATTCCCACTGCAAGAATCAAGTGGAACAAGTCCTCAGTTTGCAAACCACTTTACACTGAACCACCCAGAAAATTTCTGAGTTTAATAGCAGGGCTAGGGTGCAGCACAGTTTAGCTGCCTGTGCAAGCTGCCTCGCTTTGACACACTTCCACCTGGGGTGTGCCATGGGGAAACCACGTATGAAAAGAGTAACTATTTTGATCACAAAAGCAAAGAAATCACAGGACACAGAAAAATCTGTCAGAAAATTCCATGAGCTAATCTGCAAGAATTTAGGTTACCTGTAATGCCCAGCATATGAGCTAGGAAAGAAAGTATAAAGTCTTTATGGAATATTCAAAATGGGAATGTCATGTTCCCTTCTAAGAGCACCAAGCCACACCCTTTGTCTTTAAACAGGTGGAAAGTCATGAGGAGGTGGCAGATTTTGGGAGACACGACAAACTGACTGCCTCTGAGCTGTGCCATGCAATATCATTGTCATATTGCTCAGATTATAGAGCATCCCTGTTCAGCCTGCAGCTGTGTGTATTACTGATGTAATTAAAAGCCAAGCCAGAAAGAAGATGAAAAAAAGAAAAAGAGAGCAAGAGAGAGAAAACAACACATTTTAGTTTTGGCCTACGACACTTAGGACATTTTATATCAGAACAAGTGGGCATTTGTCTGGGGTTGGTCTGCATAGACACATCATCAAAGATGCATTTATTATTTATCCAAGCTCTGGGCCTAGAGAAAGCAAAAGGCTTATGTAAACCCCCAGTTGGGATTTCTAAATCTTCACTTAGATGTTTTCTGTACCAGCTTCCCATGCAGACAGCCCACTCAATTAGAGAGAGAGAGGGCAGAAAGGATTCCTTCGTCAGAGAGTGGGTAACATTAAGTGCATGACTTTGAGCTGCTCTTGTGTAGCTGAACTGTAATTTTCCCCAAAGTGCGGATGGGAAGAGCTCTAACTACCTACTGCTGGAAGGAAACTGCAGGTATTACCTCTGTTAATACAAAGCTGTCCAAGACAAAACAGCTCAGGTCTTAGTGGGAAAAGAGAAAATAGTGATGCTTCTGTCCACGCAATGTAGCCACTCTGGCAACGAGGGAGCATAGAAGGGCTATCCCAGGTGGGGCATCCCTTTCCCTTCCTTTTCATTATGAAGGGACAGTCAAAAGTCCTGCATCCAAAATTAATAGTGAAATTACATACTCTCAACCTGACTGTTTACACTCGGGTACCTCACTCTCGTTTCTGGACACAATCACTCTGTAGAACTGTTTGGAATGGGATCGATAATTCCAGGTGGTGCTGCACCTCAGGCATTTCCCACAGCCTAAACATTGGCCTTCCAATGGTGCTTACCCTGACAAGGCAGAGGCTGGAGATGAAGGTGCACATTGTGTATAGTATGGGTTTGAGAGCAGTAGAGTCTCAGTTCTTAGGAATCCAGCAACACAATATTTGGTACTTAGCTTTGTAAACATTAGCTCACAGGAATTCAACCATATCTCAGTAATTAAAAGCCTTTTGCTAATAATACTGGCTATGAAAGAGTGGGTGGCCAAATGACGCTCACACTGTGTATCAAAGGTCAAAGAAGCAAATAATTTTTAATTGAATATGCAAATTGCACAAACTCTCTGGATGTAAAGAAATTTGAAACCAAAGATGAGAATTTGGTAAGTGATTTCAGAAATCAAATGAGATACATCTACCCTTTAATTAATTATTTGCAATTGGAGAGCTCTCAAAAGCAACAGGGGACCATTCCAGACTGGCTTGGGAATTTCAGCCTAAACAACTGGAAGAAGACAAAAAATTTACACTTGCAGACAGAATATAATTTGGGCTTTGAAGGAACATTTATTTTTACTACAAATCTATCCATTTTCAGTTTTCAGATAGCTATGGGCACCACACTACTGCATTCCAGCTATTTATTTTGTGATTTTACAATCCTTATGGTTCCCTCCACCAGGCATGTAAAAACCCCACAAAATCAAAATCAGACAGACCAGGCAGGGAAATAGTAAAACTGACTTTACACAGTGTGTTGTGAAATGCAGTGAACTAAACAAATAGAAAAGCAGGTGGTATATTTTCTTAATTTGTTTCATCTACCTTGGGTGCTGCTTAGAAAGCATTAGGTAGGCATTTGCTAATAACTGTGTGTGTTGCAGCAGATGGTCCTCCATTAAAAATCAGAGCTCAGACAGAGAGCTCTGGGAAGCCCTAGAAGGACTGAAGAAACCGTCAGTCACGTATTTGTGCCAGCCTGTGTGAGCCATATTACCCAAAGGATGTGCAGCTCTCTCCTATGTCTGTCCTGCTGAGCTATGGATCCTGTACAGGGAGCATGTGGTCAGCAGCTTTTTCCTTTAACCCCTGGTTGCAAAAGAGTGGTGGGAAGCAGCAGCAAAGCTCAGTGCTAGCTCCTGTACTGGCCAATGACTAGCCATAAATAGATCAAGATAACAGACACATGATTGGTTCTTGACAAAGAGGATAAACTACAAGCTAAGGCTGTAACAAGAACACTTTTATTACATTTCAATTCCAGGGAATGCTGGACTGTGATTATGTCTCACCTCCTTGATTTCCCTGTGCTGGCTCACAGATTAATTTTTAAAACCTAATTTTGATGCAGTGTATTTGGACCTCAGCTTCATCAGACATGGTGGGGAGCTGTGAGACGTCCTCTGCTTCTGTACAAAAGGGCTCTTTGTAGTTCAGGATACAGAGTAACCCCCACTTGACTGGAGAAAATTAAACTGCAGAAAGTACTGCGTGCACATCACCAAGTGTGAAAGACCATTCTAAGGTAAGAAAATGTTTTTCAGTGCCATCACTGTGATGTGAACGAAAGCAGTCTTGCTTGCTCCCTGGGATACCAGACCAGTGCTCAGTTTTGCAGCCTGCTGCAAAAGCCTTTGAGATCCAGCTCTCTCCTGCACTGCTACCACCACCAACAGCACCTCCACTCATACCATGGTCACCCCTCCAGCACAACAGAAAGAAATCAGAAACTACTTTAAGAGATCAAAGCAGGGGATGCTGATGTTCATCTACCTTTTATCCAAACCAGCACTTGGTGTAAGGGACTTACAGTGAACCTGCTATGCCATACTATTGTATGTTTAGAGATGAAGACTCAATATACTCTGGGGTACTTTCAATCATGACATCGGGGCAGATGCCCTGGAGAAGGTTTGCCTCTTCCTCCTGTCATTGAAATGTTTGAGAAAATGCGTTTATCCCATTCAAAGCCAGCTCACAGATTGGGGTGTGGAGAGTACATGCACAAAGGAACATTCTCTGTCTCACCATATTTAAGATGCAAATAATCCTACTTGTATCCTGTATAAATGCAAAAGCAGATGACTTAACGATATAGAAAGATTATCTCTATTCCATGGCACAGAAAAGACTGGCTGCTACTCAAGTACCTTGGCTTCCCTGAGCACACACTGCCCTGCTGCTCTCCTGTACCAGGACTTGCTCGATTTGTGAAGAGCTTGGCCTCAGGTTTCCCTTGTGGAAGCATCCCTATAAATCAAAATAAAAAAACTGCCACACATCATCCTTCACCAAGCACATTGTTACGTATATCAGAGACGACTTCTCGCCAAAGTCACAGATGTAAAGGAGTCTGTAAAATTTCCTCAATTAGTCAGTGTAGACTCCTCGTGCCAAATCTGGTTAAACATAAGATGTCTTCCTTAACAGCAAACCCCAGTCACCCACAGAATGATTGTACCTGCTGCTTACCTGCATTTTCTTTCCTTAAGGTCTGACTTCCAGACTTCAATGCAAAGACATAACTTCTCCAATAAAGAACATGCAGAATAAGCACACAAGTGCTGCTAAAATATTTGGCTCTTAGTCACTTAGTAGTGATATTTGAAAGGCTATAAACTCATCCGTATTTTTGGCTAAGCTATTTACAGCAGCTCTAAGTGCCAAAAAGATGCAGGTGTGCTTGTTTAAACACATTCCTGTGGCTTCCTTCTGAGCTGATATTGTTTTTGGGTAACCGAGCTTTCACAAAAGCATCCATCAGCTGTGACAAGACCCATCACGGTCAGTGCAGGCCCCATGCAGACCCTGTGCCCCACAGAGCTTGGCAGGGAGAGGTGGGAACAGAGAGCTGCATGGACTGGGCCATGGTAGCGTGAAGGTAACTTGCCATGGTACGGCTCATTTCCCTGCCTGCACAGGTAGAGGTGAATGTTTTTATGCCTGCTTTCATGCTGCAATGGTTTCACTACTTTAAATAGCTTCCTTAAAATAGCAATACTTTAAGGAAATACAGCTGCTTTCCAAAGCTATATTGTCTGTAAAAAGTCTGAAAAACTTTACATACCTGAGCAGAAGGCACATCTGCTCTGTAAGTAGCACTACACTGAGAAGGTTGTTATTGAATTACTGTATCACTGAGTCAAATCAGTGCTGCAATCCTGTCACACACCCTGCAGCAAGGAAAGTCATCCCTGTGACCTGTACTGCATTTTTTTTCTTTTTTTTAACTGCATCTTTAGGTAGCATTACCATGTCATTAATCACCTTGTGGACTTACAGCTTTGAGTAATCCAAAATGGACTATAACCAGTCTTATTGCAACCTTAAAAGAAAAAGGGTTCATTCATTACGTCCTAGAAGTTTTTACTCAAATCAGAGTGTTCTAATGGTTGAGTACTGATACTCATCACATTTGAGGCAAGATCTTTAATAACCAACTTTGAAACATTACTGTGCCAACCAAATCTTCCCAAGCTTTTCCCATTAATTACTCTACCCCATAACCAGGGATCTCCAACCTGCAGGATTATCAGACCCAGTGTCACCATACAGGTGCTGCTTTTGCCACTCTGTTCAGGAATGCTTTCATCATGAAAAAGTCAGTGGCCTAGCAGCTGCAAAGTACTGAAAGCAAGAGAAGACCCTGAGCACAAGTTGTCTCATGTTTCTTTTTCCTGCCTTGAACCTGATGTGAGCTCTTGGATGCCCCAATGGTTTCCTGGCCTCAGGAGCTTCCTGTTCTGAAATTTGTTGAAATATTTATGGCCTCTCCCTGTTTCCCATGTGAAGCTGTGGGGTGCATGCAGGGCTTGGCAGTGAGGTAGGCACCAGCTGGCCCCACTCCACAGAAACCTTTCAAAGAAGGGGGCATCTTTAAAGGTCATCTTTGCAAATTACCTCCCCAAAAACACCTGGGACACCAGCACAGCTGAGCAGAGCCCGACTCCCTGCAGAGATGTATTGGTGTTGCTGAGGAGAGGGGCAAAGCCTTGAGTCATCATCATACCCCTTTTGCAGATAACAGGCTTGATATGCTTCATTACATCAAAAGCTTCAGCCCAGCTGCCAGGATCCATTTTGAAACCCAAAAATGCAAATGCAATTTCCCCATCTAGTGGTCCAGCAGAGTAAAAAAGCCACTTCTTCAGCAGCTGATAGAGGAGTAGCATCTGGCAGGGACATCATTCAGCTGAGTGCTCACTCATCCATCTCTGCCCATCCCAACAGCAAAAAAAAGCAGCAGGAAAACAGAGATAAACCCTACAGCAGGCTGTAGACCTGCTAAAAAAAAAAAAACAAACAAAAAAACCAAAACCAAACAACAAAAATTTAAAGAACAGACAAAGTAAACAAGCAAAGTATGCTCTAAAGGATGTATAAAGTGTATTCCTTAGGCAGATGCAGGACTTAGTCCAGTGCATTTTAAAATATTCAGGAAACTGGTCTGACAAATATCAGAATTACCTTGGAAACTTTGACAAGCCATTAGCTGTGACAGCAAAAAAACTGTTTCCTACAGCTCAAATTCTCATTCACTGGGTATAGGGTCTGACAGCCAGTGTTACTGGAGCAACATGCAGAAATAATAAACTAAATCCCTTTGGTGAGGCACCTTTCAGCTGCTGTGAATTACAGGTTTACATGGGCCATTCATTGCCATGGTTCTCCTCACTGTGATGGGATTTAAAGCAATGCAGGATGGTATGCCAGGCACTGCTGCCCCTTCTCTCCTTCACTGCCAGCTGGAATCCTCAGACGTTTTTGAGGAATGAAGGATGGGGCAAGAGCAAAAGCTCTTCAGCCCATCAAAGGTGCTGTTGGGGCAGCAGTGCCCAGATACTTCTCTCACTCCTCCAACCGCCACAGAGGGTGGTAGAAACCTCATGTGATTCCCAACATGTTCCCTCAATGAAGGGCAGACACTGAGTTTTGGCACTACTGGGGAAGCAAAATACTTCCCTCATGGCACAACCCCACACAATGAGACCCCAGCCCTGGCTCCTGCTTGCCTCCAGCCACTCACCTTTTCCCTGTGTGTGGTCCTCACAGCAGGAAACTAAACCCTGTGCTGGAGATACGCCATTCCTTTTCAGTCTAGCCCAAGCCACACTCCATTCCCTTTGTTTTCCACTTTGAATAATTACCCAAACACAATTGGAGATGAATACTCTGTGACATTAATGATTAAAGGTTCTTATGGCCAAGAGAATTTAGTATCACAAGCAATGATAACCAAACTCCCTTGATGGCAAAACTGGAGTGCATCTGTGTCCAAACCAAACCCAGCATTTGCAGGACTTCTGACTTGTCCAGGTTTTTTTTGGAAAGAGTAGTCAGGAAGGTATTTTTGCTTGATCCATTATAGTTCATAAATTTCTTCCTGTCATTTTACATCAGAAGCAGAGAAATGGTTTCTTATTTACCATTTTGTTTTATGGATTTTCCATAGAGAAGATCCAGTGCATGAAAGAATGAAATATGCGCACTTCTGTTATATTAAAAAATCCACTTTTAAACATATTTCAATTTATCTGCTCCATGCAGTTTATATGTAGTGCTTGGTCTGCTCATGAAAAAAAAAAAAATCATGGTTTTATAGAGAATGAGATATTCCCATAAAGATCAGATTTCATTTTAAGAGAGAAGGCTTAGCTAAAAATCACAAGAGACAAGAAAATGAAATTAATTGGCCAAATGGATCCTGACTATTCAGAGCTTTTCTTTGGGGCTTTTCTTGACCACTCGCTTCAATGTAACAGACAGCATTTCTTCATAACAACCATCCGTTCAAACTGGCCATAGCTGGGAAATAGCTTGATTCTTCTGCAAGCCATGCAAAATATTGTTCTGGCAACATTACAAGGGAAAATCCCCTAGGGGTGATCTGGTCTGCACAGCCCAGGGAGAGAAGCTGCTTCTGGCCTGTGACTTCAGATGATTCTGGGCTTGGAGAATGTGAAATGCACACGAGACATCAGAGGTGGGGAGCAATGGGCATCAAAGGGAAAAAAAATTCCTGACTAGCACATGTTCCCCTGAGCTGATCCTTATCCCCATGATCAGCTGTGCTCATTCCTCACAGGGAAGACTTGGAGAGAAAGAAAGGGAGCACTGCCAGATAGCTGAAGGGAAAAGCACAGCTACATCTACATCCATTTTGTTGTAGCTGTAAAGAGGACAAGACAAGCCTTTTCAGGTTTTATTATTATTGGAAGCAGCAGAGGTTGGGAACCTGGGGAGCACAAAGATTTGGTGAGAACTTCAAGTACAGGAAGGTAGTGATGGGAGTTAGGGTGGGACAAGGCTGTTGTTTTTTGGTTTGGCTTTATTCCAGAAAAATATAATTGCGTACACACCACAGAAGAAGTTCATTCATATCCAAGGGAGACAGCACAGCAGGCTCAGCTGTGAAGAATCCAAGAACAGTCAAAGCAGCACCTGGAAAAGCACAGGGTGCTGGGACCCCCATCATTGGCCAGGCTGGAAAGTGTCTTGAGAAAAGGGAGTTTCCACTCCATTTAGCTTTTAGATACTTACAGATTCTCTGTATAATTCCCAGCATTCTCAATACTCACCATCTATCTCACGAGCAGGAGGTGAAACCTCTGGGAAGAGATGTCCCCCTGTGACTGGTCTGACAACACGGATCACACCAGGTGGTTTGTACATTTCTGGTACAAGGCAGCTCTGAGTTCCTCCCAGTGTTTTCTTGCTTTAGTGCTAACTGGCAGATGAAGTTTAGTATGATGCTTTTTCCGGAAAGCGCTGTCAAAGGGCCATCACCTTACACCTCTGAAGCCACCAAGATCTCATTGCTTTCCCCTAAAGAAGGAGGCTTTTTCCTCCTTCCCCTATGCTAACGAATATTTTTTTTCTCAAACATGCAGTTGGTTTCAGAAGACCCAAACCACTCTCTCCACAGAACATAAACAACTTAGAGAGCAGCCTGAAAACTTTCCCACACTGAGGTTGTCACCTTCTCCCCTCCCTGTTGGAGGATCACTCTAAAACCAGGACAGTAATTCAGTTTTCTGGCTCTCTCCCTTTTCACTCCTTCATTTAGTGTTAACAAAACACAACTGAGTGCCAAACACAGCGCAATGTCTGTGGAGAGGAAACGCATCTGGGACAGGCAGAATCAGGAGCTGCAGCTCATTTCCCACAGGCCACGTCAGAGGGCAACACTCCCCCTGGGCCACCAAGCCTGGCCAAACCACGGCTGCAGGCACAGGGCAGAGCATTCCAGTGGCTGGGCTGTGGAGGTGATGCCATGAAAACTTCATGTGACCTACAAACACTGACACCAGCTGCCAGCAAGCAGGCAAGGGAGAAAAGACTGTACACAGTAAAGGCCAACGTGCCAGATGAAGCCCTGCCCACAACCCTAGGGGTTCATCTCTACAGACTGATGGTGCTCATGTCTGGCAGCATCGTCCAGCCCCAGATCAGACACTTGTCCCTCCTGGCCTCCATGTTTGCCTTTCAGCTTGTCCTTAAAGAAGCTTAGTAGTCACTCAGTACTAAGGAGTCCAGAGACAACTTTCTCTCAAGAACTGAAATGTCAAGAAGACACATGAAAGCCTGGTTGGAGCCTTTCGCAACAGGAAGGAGGTTGCTACAGCAGTAATTTACTGTGGTAGGTTTTGCAGCATGATTGCAACATATCATTACACCAGTTTTATCCTTTTCCATTTGGCAGACGCCAATTCCTCCCCCTGTTCCTCACAGAGTACAAGCCAACATGGCTGCATTTCAATGGCTTCCAACTCTGCCAATAAAAATATATTAAAAAACCCCAACAACTGAAAATTCTCACAATTGCATTAGCTTATTCAAAACGAATACGTACTTATATGCACACATGGAAGTAAAAAATATACACAGGTCAGCCAACTTTAAAGGGCGGCGCCATGAAATGGTGGGGTTGGTCTCTGTGAGTAGATAAAACAAACAAAAGATAGGTTGAGTAGAAGCCTGAAATGAGATGGGCTGTGCAGGTCTCCGGGCAGATAAACTCGTGCTTAGTTGATAGTCTGCTGCCTCAAATGCTTCACTTGCTTTCCAGGCACAAAGAGAAACCACACGCCCTCTTTGAGAGACTTGTGTGCATTACAGACTGTGGAGTCAGAGGTCACAGGCCACAGGAACAACAGAGAATCAATGCTCTATTGGTACCAGGGGGAGGGAGTATTCAGGAAATAAAATGTTTACTGCGATGTTTTCCCCCATCCCCCAGGATGTGCTCGTCCTGCAGACCAAGAGTCCAGTGGTAGAAAGAGAGGTGTTTATCAGGAGCCTTCCTCAGAGAGGCTAAAATGAGTATTTCAGTTGCTGAAGTGCATCCCTCTCCAGGCTTGGCAAAACAAGGATCTTTCCAATAGGGTTACAGACCCATCACTTACAAGAACCTCTGTTGTTTGTATAATCAATGTGTGGGGAAAGGCATTTTCCTCCCTTGCTATGTTTTTTGGAGATGGCTATGGGCCAACTTTTGGGCATATCCCAGCTGGAGGAAGGTGCATGAAAGTGTAAATTCTCCTATTTGATCCCATTTAAAATCTTCAGACTTGATATCTATTTGAGAGCAGAGCATTACATTACATTAATCTTCCAATCTAAATGATGGGGAAAGAGAGAGTTGATATCAGCTCACATTAGCTCACTTAATGGAAGATACTCCTGAGATATTTTCAGAGGATGGAAAAAAGAGGACAACACATTAGTTTCTTAATTGAAAGAAAATAAATTGCTACAAGGTACTGAGATTATCCTTCTGGGGAACTATCTGTAATTCAACTGAACCAATGTAGTTCTCACTCAGGGAAGGAACTCCATTTTAAAAAATATTAAATAAAATATTTGTGACAGTTGCAACCATTCCACAGCTTAAGTCTAAGCAATTAGCAACTGACGTTCAGTGATAAGGCTGTATTTGTATTCTAGATGTCAAACTTTGCCTGAGCTCCCTGTAACCAAGAAACACTCATTTTTCAAATGCATTATGTACAAGTGGATTCATAGTTGTACCAGACTTTGAGGAGATGGCGGGGGGGAAGAAGGGAGGAATAGAGAAACAGCCACTAATCTTTCTTCCACTTGAATTCTTGTTTATGATTTCAGCGGTGCAGCATAAGTAATGATGAGGAATGAAAGAATTTATAATTTCTCATTTAACAATGTGAAGCTTCAAAAAATATTTTCATTAAAAATGGACTTCAATATCTTGTCAGAACAATAAGCCCATTCTCTCAAAGGTCAGCTATTACACTTTCACAGAAAAAAAATCCTAATCCTAAGTGAAATCCTTCAAATTAAACAATAAATGACTTCTTTCTTTCCAACCTTCTGCATATATTATCAGTGACAAAATTAATGAAAAGCAACTCTGAAATGAAAAACCCTCTGAGGATTTTTTAAATGTGGATCACTTCATCACAGAATAGTAAATGTATCTGTGTGGTCAACAGGGTGAACAAATTTGCAGGACACAAATGTGCAGAATGAGTAACTGATCAGTAAGAAGAAAAAATTTGCACGTTGTGTAGTATTTCTATATTAAATATATTTGAACATGAGTCCTATATGCAGGTAGACCATTTGTTCAATCATGAAAAGCTGTTTTACAGTTAATTTTAATGATTAAACTTCATAAAGCAAACAATCTACTCCCTCATTCTTTCTGTTCTGCAGTGGGCCTCACTTCTTGGGCACCTGGTCAGCTATATTAAATATATTTGAACATGAGTCCTATATGCAGGTAGACCATTTGTTCAATCATGAAAAGCTTACATTAAATTACAGTTAATTTTAATGATTAAACTTCATAAAGCAAACAATCTACTCCCTCATTCTTTCTGTTCTGCAGTGGGCCTCACTTCTTGGGCACCTGGTCGGCTGCATTTGGGTACAAATGCCAAAAGCAGTTCCTTGAGAAGATAAATTTCACCCACCCAGCACTCAGGTGAGCAAAACTGAGCTTATATGGGAGGGGAGGGGTGGGGGAGGGAAAGTGTGTCCGTGCATGTAATGATCCAGAAAAGAAAGATGGAGATTTACCATGTTTTGACTATTTTCCTATACAATTCTCAATTTGTTGAATGTTATTGCAGAAGAGTTTCTTGCTTCTGCTCTGTTCAGAAATCCAAACATAATTTAAATATTCCTGTCCATATTACAACACTGCAAAAACTAATTTATTTTTTAAAAATAAATAAATAGTTTAAGTCACAAAGGGAGTTGTCAAGAGGTTTTAATACCACAAGGTCCTTTTCTGACTATTTAAGAAAACTTCATTTTAAGCACTGTGCATTCCCATCTCTGAATAAAAGTTCTTAGAGAACTAATCCTTCAGAAATTAAACTTTTATGAAATCCATTAATTGCTCTTATTAAATAACTCTTTCAGGTGTAATTCTCAAACTAAATGCAAGCCTACTAATGTCAAGAGAAAACTGGGCAAACAGAAGCAACTGTGAATATCTACTACAGATAATCAGCGTGTCTAAAACAAAATGATAAATTCTTTCAAGAAAGCCTAGAAATACCACCAAGTTTGCAAACTAGAGATCACCTCAACTGTATAAAATCTTTTCCAGTGCTGGATCTCCTTTAAATTAAACTGTGTAAATCCCTGACATAGAGGAAGTGAAGGTTTCTAACACTAAGAAAATTATATACAAGCAGATTAAAAGAAAACACCAACAGAAAGCTTTTGAGAAAATTCAGAGCAAAACCTTTACACTAGAAACTAGGCTGAAGCCAAACCAATGTAATTCCAATTTTACAATAGGAATACACACACTTCCAAATGCCAGAGGATTAAGTTGAGGGATGGAAGATGCACTTCATTTACTTTACACAATATCATCAATAAGATCATTTACTTGAAACAACAGACATTTTATAAGGAAAACCCTACCTGGTGGTCATCAGGGAAGAAAATGTCCTTGGATATCTTAATTAGTGGCACTGAGCAGACATTTTCAAACAAGTTTCCGTAATGACCAACTCACCCCTAAATAGGTAGTAGCTCATTTGGAGCCCATCCCTGGGTTAGCATAGCTGGAGCTGTTTCCTACTGCTATTGAACTTAAAGTTCACTTTTTATCAATACAAACTCCTTGCCCTTTTCTTATACAGCTGCTCAGAATTGTAAGAATCATAGTCCTAGCACTCTGAATAATCCTGAGTAACATCTGCTTGAGCTGTCCCAAATGACTTGACACCTTCAGCAAATGCTGTCCCTCACTAGTCACCTGTTTTCCCACATAGCTGTGAGTTCATTAAACAGTGGGTTGCTCTGCATTCTCAATGGAGATCATATTCCCATGTGAACATTGGCCATTTATTCCTCCCCTTTTTAATTTGTTTTTATAAATCCATTAAAATCAGCCAAATGAAAAAAAAAAAATCCAAACCAGAATCATCTTATCCTACAAATGCTTATTATCTATACAAACATGTGTTGAAGTCCCTACAGTAACTTTACACATCCAAAGACACTATATAAAGTAGCTGGCTTTGTTCTTGACACCATCTTAAAAAAACTTAGGAAGTTTACTTTCTCATGGTGTGATCTGACATGCCTGTATGATTTGTGTCTTTTTACTACAGAAATCCACTTCTACCAAGCTTTTGATGTAACTTTTATTTCTATATACTGACTTAAACTGGGTATTTCTTTTCATGCCCTTTTTTTGCTTGTTTATACGTACAGTATTGGTTTCTTGTCTGGTTTTGCTGTGATTGTCAGGAGCTATTTACTTGTAATAGAGTTTGCTATTCCCTCCCAAATTTATTATATTCTATCATTTTAAATCCTGGGATTACAGGTTTTTCATTATTTCAACTGCTTGTGATGTGTCACTTAGATTTCTGAAGTCTTCCATGCACAATGGCTTTTCCATTTTGAAGAAGAAATGCATCTAAGCCTTGGAGAAGTACAATGCCACCAGAATAACTATAGCAAACAGGTTTGTCTGAGATGAAACCCACCTTTCTTGCAAACAGTTTCTCCAAATGCTGTCCCACTTCCTAGGAGACCTAAACTCTGCATCCTTAAAGCAACCTTTTCAACCCTGTATCCCCTTTTACTGCCTAGCCTTGGCTCTGCAGATGGTCACACCCTGAGTGCCTCTGTGAGAGCACCCTCGGCCTGTGGGTGCAGATCTCAACATGACCCTCACCACTGGCCTTTCTCTCTCCCCTCCATCTCAGCAGCACAACTGTCACAGACAGAAATGGAAACACAATCAAATGTTTGGATGTCTTCCTAGCAGAGTTTAAAAAAAATAAAGAGAAGGTGAGGCCTCACTGATCTAGAAAACTGCTTGCATAGCAACAGCAGAGAAGGAAATTGGTGTGGAATGTTTTTCAGCAGCAAATCATTATTTTTAAGGAGTCTAAGGGCAACCCTTACCTACTTAGTAGGCTCCTTGACAGAAGACTGTCTGTAAGGGAGAAGGAAAACTGTTTCTTTGGCAATTTGGAATTAAAATTCCCAAAGTCTCCCATGAAAACTGGATTTTCAACAGATGATATGGCAACTTCAGATCTGAGCATGAAATGCTGATTGAAAACAAAGTCAAGGTGACTCATGTCTTTACAATAAAACAACACATGTTCATTAAATATTAAATGAAAATATTGGCAAACAAGCTTGATTCTAGTTTTTTTTTTTTTTTTAAGAAACTGGAAAAGTTACAGACTGAAGAAATGAATTGGAGATAATTTAATGTTTATGGATTTCAGTAAGAAAGCTGATACACTGCTGTTTGAGAACCTGAGGGAAACCATTAATTAAGTTGGCTTGCTTTGAAATGCAGTTAAATTGATACAAAGCAGACCACAGAACTTCGGGGGAAAAAAAAATATAATCATAAACCAGAGTCCTCCTAGCATCTACTAGAGCTTTGACAGAGCAAGCATGGGTCTTTCAGACTCTGCATAAGGGAACTGAATAGCCAGGTTGGGAGAAGCTTCCATTTCCAAGTAGACATGGTGCTAAATACCCAAGGAGCTGCTGAAAATGACAGAAAGACCTCGAGATGGCAGAGCTAATGAAGCAAGGTTTGTGTGGGACCATGCCTGCACTATGGTGTCTAGGAAACAAGGAATCTGACTGGAACTCTGTCAGTCTTCAAAAACAGCCACAGCAAAAATGAGCTGGCTGTGACACCAGAAAGCAAATTACACTGCAGTGCACAGGGGATGTTATAGCCAAGTAACTCAGAAACTGGGCAGCTACAGTTGCCTTATTTTAAGGATTTCTGTGTCCATGATCATCAGCTAATGTTGTTGATATTTCCTGCTTCATGTATGCAAGATGCAACACCTTCTCTAGCACACACATACATATCTCTGACAAACAGACCTCTGAGTTCGAGCCCACATAGCTGTCATTGACCTCACACTCAGTTCTCAGGCTGCCAATACTCAGCTGTCTGTCAAAAGCACTCAGCAGCCAAAAGGCAAATAATTGGAAAACAAATGGGTGAACTCAGCTATTAGTACAAGCCCCAAACATCTGGAGACTGGTTTATTGCTGAACTACAGCCGAGTCTGTGCCTGAGTTGGGTACAGATTAGGAAGTCCATGAAAATGGGTTTTCCTATCAAAGTTGCAGAACATTTGTTTTGCAGTCGCAGCAGAAAGAGAGGGTGGGAAAAATATTTTCATAATTTTGAGACTTTATTCTCTAGCTAGAAGAAAATGGGGAAATGCAGAAACAGATACATGGGAAATGAAGACTATGTTTGCCCCTCCCAAATTTAAACAGCATTTTCTGTGGTTATGAGAAAGGCTTATGCTGGCCTAAACTCTATTTGAGCTTTAGGGTTTTACTATACATTTAACACTAAGATTTGTCCAGAGTGAAGATGTTATACAGTTCTGCCCTTGATGATGGATTCTGTCTTCCCAGCCTATGCTCCAAAGCCTTTGACACCAATTCATAACACATTGGCAGCACGGGAGGAGCTGCAGCCCCTATTGAGTTGCCTATTGGACTTTCCATCCTCACCTGCTGGAAACCACCAGTCTGGAGCACTGCAGCCCTTGCCTCCCAAACAGACCAGTGCTGGTGCCCTCTCCACAGAGTCCAAAGCCACTGAAGACTTTGGGACAGTTTCTGTATTTCAGGGAAAGAGCCTGTCTGTAAAGGGCAGCACTTCAGCTGACTGGGCTGCAAAACTTCCTAGAGCCTGAGGAGACAATCACAAAAGCCGGGTTCACTCCTCTGGGAAGGTTTTCCCCAACAGCCTCACCAGTGAGGAAGAGGAAGGCAAAGCAACAGCCTCCCTTGTCTCCTTCAATACTAGAGTCATGGCAGTCACCAATGCTGTGGCAACCAACTCCTCCACTGAGAGAATTATACCTTGGCAAGCTTGGCTTTGATGACAAGATTAATTTCACCTACCTGTCTCTCTGAATGTTTAAATGCTGTATAGAAAGAAACCTTTAGAGTGTTCCAAACTTTTATTAACAATATACTTCTAATTGGTTTTCATAAGAACTGAGAAACAATTGCTATTAAGACATCTGTAAATAGCTTATTCCTTATCCTCAGGATATAATCCATTCCTAGTGCATGCAGGAATGTGGCACCAGGTCCAACATATGGGGGAAATTGGATAAAAACCTAAGAGATCAGAAATAATTTTTTGTGCATGAAAATGTTTGTACAATATTCATGCAGGTTTTTTGTGTAGTTGTTTTTCTTTTTCATTTTTGCAAGACTCATGCAATTTCAATTATTCAAAGTATTTCAAGGGAAGCAAAATGCACTATAGAGACTAATACCTAAGCCCTGATGAAACACAGTGTCTTGCACTCTCAGCTCTGTTGTGAATGACAATAAAACTGTCCTGGCTGATAACATGGGAATTTGTTCCATCCTTGACATTGTTTCTGGAAGTGCAGCAAGTGTCCCTCAAAGACCAACACATTTTCATTGTTAACAGTAAATGTTTTCAGAAGCTGAGAGATTAACACATTACTGCAGTGCACGATTCACAAAAATCTCAAGTTAAAAATATCTCAGGCTTCAGATTTGCTCTGAGACTTCACAAACACCACCACACTTGCTCTCTGCAATGGGTCTGCACTTGGTCCTAGACCAGAGCTCACGTCCAGTGACCCAGTTACAGTGCTACCACATTTGATGCAGGGGCTCCAAAGCATATTTGTTTTATAAGCAAGTAAATTTAGTTGCTAGTAAATTCCTGTCTGCTCATGAGCTGCTGCTGCTGCTCAGGGCTAAGGTGGAAGGCTCAGTAAGTGCACCTGCAGCAAGTGCAGCTCCAAAAAAATCACCACTGAGGTATGTGTAACTGGATTTAAGTTCCTCACATCCTTATTCTATAGGTAAGAACTATCAGAACTTTCTGTGCCTTTACAGGCCCACAAACTTTTAAAATAGTTGTGCAAGTAACCAAAAGTCACAATGAATCAAGCTGCTCCTTATCTAAGGGGTTCAAATTGAAAGGCAAACACAAATATCTGGATGATATTGCTCCTCAGGAAAAAATCTGCCGAGTAAGAGTCCATGCCCAGCTCATGAAGTGACACTTGATACAGATTTTAAGCAGAGAAAAGGTTCTATGTGTCCAAATTCCCAAGTTCTGTTTCACTAAAGTTTCAAAACAATATAAGTTTGCATGCATGCCTGTTTGAAAAGTCTCCATTAAAAAAAAACAAAAAACACAAACCACCAATCACAGTTCTGCAATGTCTGTTAGTTCAAAATTATTTTGTAAATTGCAGTAACATACTTGATTGCCGAAATTTCATATCAATGGTTTAGTCAAGTTGTCATTCTCCAAACATGTACTGGCTGAACAGTTTTGGGAAATGAACATCAGGAAGCTCAAACTGAGATGAAGGGAAGAAAAAAACTCAAGCCCAAATTATTTGATTTACTGAGGGTGGTTTATTTTCATTTTTGGGATTTTTTTGGATGGAGTTTTTAAGCTATAAAACCTTTGTTAGCTTATTAAATGCACTGACATATTACATTAAATTTTATTCTCTTGCCTCTTAATGATAAGGATGATAAAGCAATGGAAATGCAGGCTTGGATGAGAAAACCCTCTTATCTTTTATCACCAATGCCTTCTAAAAAAAGGGAGTTCATTACTATGGAGACAAATCCCACTTCTTCCTGGGAATTAAGTGTCTACATGTCTTGAAAGCTGTCTGGCAAATTTCACACCTAAGCAGAAGAACTGAGAACAGATTTTTTTTTTTTTAATTTCCTGTTTTACAAAGAAAAAAACCCCAAACTATCCTTATATCCATTAGTTGCACACTATCTCATCTATTTTCAGGTAACTTCATGTTGTCAGAAGGCCACCAGGAAGGCAAGGAAAAGCAGCATTTGAGATGTATTAAAAATATATGAGATGGAGGTCTTTTCATACACATGGATGTTCCCTGGAACCTGGGAAAGTAATTTGTCTTTTATTATATGGGCACCCTGAATAGTTGCAATAGGGATTTAAGAACATATTTAACTTTTGCTCAAAGGACGTGAATTGCTCCCAGATTTTAATCTTCCTTCAGCCTGTAAATGCTGGCAGAAGATCTGTTGCACCACAGGATTTAAAGAGTACTGGAGGATTTGCCCCTCTCCCAGGTGAACCACAGCCATGCAGTCCCCGGCAGCCTCTGTGCCTTAAAACACCCATGTCCTGTAACCAAAACTCTGCCCTGCACTTTTGCAACATATCAGCTTGGAAGGCACATGGGAAGGGCATAAGGAAAGGAGGAATGAAAAACAGCAGGGAAAGTATTTTCCTTTATCATTAGCTTTCCACCACATCTCATCCTAAGACCAAAACTTTGGATTTTCTGGGAACACAAAAGCCACTGGAAAGCTCTTGCCTGCACCTCTGTCACTTGCTCTAAGCTAAATAGCCTGCAGGTTATGGTCCTTGCTGCTGCACTATCAGCGAACCATGACTTACATTTACAGCCCTGGGATACAACTGGAGCTGAGAACATTTCAGAGAGCTCAGACAACTGAGCTCTCAGATTTTCCCCATTCTGAGTCAGTTAAAATCCCTCATCGATGTTGTACTCTATGCATGTCAACAGGCCACAAAAACAGCACTGATGCTGAATGTCATGTCTGGATGTAGATCAAATGCTTTGCCAAGCTGTGGTTATCTCCAACACAAATGTGGACAGCAGAAGCACACAGCACTGTAGCCTGAGCACAAGTCCGAGCTGCAAGGGTCCTGGCCCCACTAGAAATTATTCAGGCAGACAAATACCAGAAGTGCAACTGCTGTTTTAGATAGATGGATAAAGCTATCAAAGGAGAACAGACCTTTGCAAACCCGAGATAGTGGGGCCAGGTTCTTTCAAAACAACCTGCTTTATGATGTGCCACTCCTGCTTTGTCTTTATTTAGGTGCCAAGCAAATGCAGTCACTATTGAGTACTGAGGCAGGATCTTATTTTTTTGGAGCAAACTGAGAAATGGTGAAGGTTTTCTCCAATTCTGGAAACTCCAGGTTTCTGCAGTTAGAGGCCAAGACAGCCCAAGTGATAAATTCAAGGGCCTGTTTTTATCATCTCCTCAACGGGTGCTGCCTTTTCCCTCTCACATCAGCTCTCTCCCCCTGTGCTTTCCCCTCTGGCATGAGGGGGACACAGATGTGCAGCTCTGCAGGGCAGGGGCCCAGCTGTCCCCTGGGGCTGGGCTGGCCCTGCAAAAACAACACCTCCACACCCTTTGTGATGCTGTCAGAAATCAATACCAAGCAATGCTGTGCCTGCAGCCTTGTGATGGAAAAATAATTTAAAAACAAAACAAAAAAATCAATAGTCTAACAGAACTTGGCCAGTCCTGGTCTGCTGAAGAATAGGCACAGAGAGAAGAGCTCAAGCACAAGAGAGCCACAGTACAAAATTTACATTCTTGCACTAAGCAAAGCAGCAGGTGGACTCAGAAAGAAGCCCTGCTTTGAGAAAGGCCAAACATCAACAAATCTCAGCACCCAGCATCAGGAAAGCTGTCACAGATCAGCACTGGTAAGGAGTAACATGACAGAGCATTTTACCAAGGCAAGAGCAGCCCTGATGAACTTACAGGAACACTCTCCAGATCCTGTATCTCTCAGGTGGCTGCAAAATCATCTGTTTTACTGACAGCACTATAGAGAGGCATCTAAGACAAATATTAAGACAAACCCTAATAGAACAAAGCATTAGCGTTTAAATTGAATTGGCTCCCTAACAAGAGAAGGTGCATACTGGGACCAGTTTCATTGGTGAGAAAAGGTAAAAATTTTTCATTTGTTCCTTAGAGGTGGAAATAACCCTACAGACTTCATAGTGGTTTTTCTTCTGGAGCATAGGAGCAAGTGGTTATGTGCTGTCCTTCCTCAAAAGCATCATGATGCTTTTGTCTGGAAAGGCAAGTGGTCCCCAGGGGCTGAAGAGACCCAGATGGGCAGAGGCTCAAACTCCAGAGCCTCCTCTCTTGCCTAGACAGCAAATCAATGCCAGAAACCAGTTACTCTTCACAGTTCTCATTGAAAATGGGGCAAAGCTTTGCTGTTGCTGGGGTGAGAGAGTTCTGCTGACAGCAGGGCTCAATGTGTTCTTGAGGAGCTGCTGGTTTTTCTCCTGTGTCCAAAGTCCTCTGTTTATTTTGAAACAGCAACAAAGTCTCTGCTGCTCTCCAGACAACGCTGTTGCCATGTCAGTATAAAACCTCCCCCCCTCCTCTGCGTCTGTCTGGCCACCCTGCCCTGCCTCTGCTTGTCTGTGTGTGATGGGTGGGAGGAGAGCGATTTCCTTTTGCAAAATTACCCCTCTAAATCCTTACCTCAGTTGTTTCTGGACCAGCCCAATGCTGCATTCCTCTTCCAGCCACATGTGCCTGCTGTTTTCCAAGCTATGGCTTTCTTTTCTGGTCTGTGAGCATAACCCCAGAGCACAATGCACTGCCCTCACTGTCCCAACTGCTCAACATCAACCAGCTCTTTGGGCTGGCAGGAACTTCTCCAGTTGTTCCCCAGAGTGCATAGAAAGAACCCTTCTGAAGGTGAAGGTCAGCGATTTTATATGCTATGTGAATGTTTTCTCCTTATGTTCCTAAAAATCATTCCACATTAAAAAAACCAACTAAACCAACAACAGAAACAAAACAAAACCCTTTCACAAGAGCAATTTCAGTCCATTATATATTTCCAGTGCTGACCCTGTGGGTGTTTTACCAAGACAGAGATCAGAGCCCAAGTTAAGGAAGGCTGGCAGAGCTGACAAGCCATGTAAGAAGCTGTAAATGAGCAAACAAGATTACTGGTACATTTTTCAAATGACATGGGGCTGAAAGACAAGATCATTTAAATGACTTAGAAAAAGGTAAAGTAATTGAGATCTGAGCAAAGGCCAACATGAAAAATCCTCCATAAGAGTAAGGGTGTATCACTTGCAGTGTCTTTTTGATACTCTATCACAGGACAACATTCTACTCTTTATCACTTTCCATACAGTTACTTAAATTATAAAAGTGAACCAAAGCTAAAGCTCAAGGGAAAAAATTACAACAGCTTTACATATGTATTGGCCAGTGGGATAGAGAAAACTGAGTCTTTCCAGAGCAAAGCATGTGAGCTGGGCCAGAGCACGGGGTCCCTCTATTGGGCCACGTTGGGCAACAACACATCCCAAAGGCCCATGACTGCTGATGTGGAATTTACATACATCACTTACACACCACTCCCCAAATCACCCTTGCTGGAAGGAGACACCACTATTGTTACCCAAAATCTAGGCAGCAAAGGGAAAAACGCTGTGTGTGAATCTTAATGGAGTTATTTTTCAGAGCAAATTTTTAAAATATATTTCATCATAGCAAAAGAATGACTCCAAGGTTTTTTAGGGATGGGTTGTCTTTCACCCAGTTTGCCAGGGTCTGACTGCTTTTAGGTATGGACAGCCTAAGGTGGCAGGCAGAGCTCCTTTCTTCTCCACAGCTGGCCTGTGTTTGTCCACATCTCTGCCCTCATGGGAATGACCCTGACCCAAAGGTCAGGCCCTTTTTGGGAACCCTCCCCATGCGGGGATCCTTGTCCTCAAGGATGGAGTCTTCCACAGGAGGGCATGTTGCCTCCACACCTGCAGGCTTGTAGCCTTTCTTAGCAAAACGTTTCAGGACCTCCCATTTGCACAGACAGCTTAAAAAACATCTGTGCACCCTTAGCTGATGGGGTAACCTCTCCAGCATCCTCTGCCCACAACAGCCTCACAAGGCCTCCCATACAGCCAGCTTTTTTCCCAGTTGCTCACAGGTACCAAGGGACAACAGGATGCTGCTCTGTTGCGGGTTTCAGCCCTGGAGAAAACCCAGAGCAGGCAGGGCCAGGCTTCAGCTGCCTTCACTGGCACGGCACAGCCCATCCTCCCCTCAGCAATGGCAACAGGAGAAATCCAACACGGAGAAATGCTAAACCCCAGCCAAAACCAAAAGCCAACAGAGCAGGCAGCCAGCAGGGTCCTGCAAGTATGCAATACGTGGCAGCATGCTGTGTTTTATTAAACACCAAGCACCTCGCAACAGAAGAATGGTCTCCAAAACGTTAATTTTCCTGCAGTTGATTAACTGTCCAGCATCCAGACTCACATTACCTCTGAGACTGAGCACGCGTGGGAGGGAAACTGGCAGCAACCACCGGGAGCGAGTGCCAGTGTGCGATCGTGAAGTGCTCTCACACCGCATTTGGGATTATTGCATTCCTTGGGGAGATGCCAAATACTCCCCCCGCCCCTCTGCCTAAGTTTTTCCTTCTTTTTTGGTGGATGAAGATTAGGATGAGAGGAAGTGGGTGCCTGTTTGATTCTCAGTCAGACATTCCTGCCCTGATTCTTTCAGGCAGGCTGATGGATACAGACGTGCCGCCCACCCCCAAATGCTTGTGTGCAAGGCTCTCAGGAGCCTCCCAGCTGCAAACACCTCTTTTAAATAGAAGTGCTGCCTCTTCAGAGCTGCCTTGCCATACATTTGAACATGGAAAGAGCCCTCTCAGACAGCAGCATTGTTATTTTGTTGTTGTTGCTCGTTTTAATCTGCAAACAGAAAAGAGACCAAGCTGTCCCTGTCTCCCAGAGCATGTGGCTGCCACACACAAATGTCAGCCCCAGCAACAGGAATGATCTTGTTCCCGTAAGTCAACAAACAATGTTTAGAAAGGTCTGTGCTGTGGGAGGATTTCCTAATGTAATACAAGTCATCAGACTTAAAACACATGTCTACTCTGGTGAATTTAATAAAGCAACAAGGCTGTGTAGGAAAAAAGACACAAGAAAACAAGAACTTTCTCCTGATGACTTCATCCCACAGGGTCAACAGTAAATCAAGGCAGCATTTGTTGGGAAGGGGAAACTCTGGAGATTTATTTAAGAACTTAAAAGGAAACTTTTAGAGTTCAATCACAAAACCAACACTNAAAAAAAAGAGAGAGAAAAGAAAAACCCATCATTTTCCCACCATTGTACCAGGAGAGTATCACTCATGAATAGAGTGTTGTATCATCAAGCATTGCCTGAGGCACTAAAGCATTTGTTTCACCTCTTTTTTACAGTGTGGGCAACATAGATACATGTGGATAACATTGCTTCCCCACGTACCATATTCACCCATGTATTTAACTCAGGCAATACCAGGGAGAAAAACAAATGGGGTTAACATTTTTAAACATAAAAAGAAAAAGCTCCCCACAAAAGCCCCCAGACCACAGGCCCCACCTAGCCAAGAGTTTGGAAGAGCTACATTGTGGTTGCAGCAGCAATGGCAATTCGCCCCTGCCTGTAAAACAGGCAGAGAGGGATGGACACCGGAAAAAGGGTCATTGGACTGCCCCAGGCAGGCGCCCAGACTGTGTTCACCTCACATGCACTCAGAATAAAAAAAGCCATTTAGAAAATGAAATGGTGGATCTTTTTTCTGTGTTCTCGACATAACTATCAAAACGAAAGCTGATCCTGTTGAGTGGAAGCCTCTGAGTAATCTGCTGGAGCCAAGAGGAAATCCTAGGGGATATTCGTGGCTCTTGGCAGCACAGTCCTGGACCAGCTGGACCTTGACCTACCCCAGTGCAGCTGTTCCCAGGTATGCCACTGCCTGCTTCCACCAAGCAGGGCTTTACAAAGTTGATTTTTTTTTTTTGTATATACAGCTGTATGTACTAAAAATAAAATTAATTTAAATAAAATAGTGCATATTTGTGCAGTACACTGCATTTATAGAACTTTTATCTCTCCTCTTTGTATTGCTTGGGAGCACAAATACATTCCTCATGTATTCTCAGGAAAATCTTCCTCTTCACAAATTCAGGTCTTCTAAAGATGAACAGTCTGCTAACCTTTTATTTTAAAACACTCAAAAACTAGCACATTGTAGAAACCTGCATTAAAATCCCACATTCACACATGCATGCAAACAATACCTCTCAGTGGTTTAAGACATAACAAAAACAAAGCTCCCACACACTTTCATTAACTCTCGCAATCAGCTTTTATCACAACACTTAATCTACCTTAAGCTTTTGTACAAATGACAGGAGATGCACAAAATCTCCCATCTCCAGCACAACATTCAATTCAATATTCATCACTGAGAAGGGCAGGGATAAATATACTCAGAGCACCAACAACTCCCTGTGATTTCTCCCTGTGACCAGAGCTAAAGTTATTTAGAACACAATGCAACATTCACAGAGATAAAACATTAGTCATTGGCTCCCTAACCTCAAGCCTTTATCTGCCTTCCCAAAGTTCCAGAAGTCATGTGCTCAAACACAAAAAATGAAGCAGCTGTTACTGAAATTTCACAAGCCATATAAAATGCAGGGTTATTCAGTATAGAAACTTCTAAACTGTAAAAATGTTTAACTTCTCTTTGGTTAAAAAGTAAAAGAGTAATACTCAACAACACTGCCCTACTTCAGCTACCTAATTCAGAAGATGAAAGCAAGTTTAATAAGCACTAGATGATTTTCCTCAGTCTTTAATAGTTGTGGAGCTTGTAGGCATGTGATGTTTCTATGTAGTCTTGTAAAAGTACATTTAAAATTCTTCAGTATGGGTAGTTATATTGACCTAATGAAGTTTATAATTTCAGCCAAAAGATTTGTTTGTGAGGCTGTTACCAGCAGGTTTCCAGACTCTCATAAAATACAGCTGCTTCACAACTCCTGACAAGTCCAGACAGTGCCCCTGGCTACCTGAAAGCTCAGTGACAGATTTAAAAATACAATTCACAGGTCACTGTCCTCTGCCAAAGCTTCAGCTAGTTTTAAGTTTGTTGTACTAACCACCAAGTGCAATTTTAAGATAGTGTAGCTTTACACGCAAAGGAAAAAAAAAAGAAATCTTTCACTTTAATGATTAATCAGTAACACTCAGGTAGGTTTCTTTTATTGCTTCTGACCTAAATATGAGCTGCAACTCTTCTGGTACTCCTCTTTGACTCCAGGAGCTTTTTAGCCTCCCATAGAGCAGTCCAACAGCACGGTGGATTTGCACTTCTCATTGCAGCATACCAGAGCACATGTGAAGTCCCTAAATTTTAAGATCCCTAAAATAAACAACCTCATCAACACAAGACTAAAGAGCAAAGATTTGCACATGCTAATCTGACCATTGGAATGGCGATCTCTACAGAGATCACTTAAAAAGAGCAGTAAAATCTTACCATTTTGGATGGGTTAAATGAAATTAGGTTGCAAGAAAACACAATGCATGGTGTAAAATAACAACTAATCTATAAGCTTTCAAAAATTTTCTACCAGCTCTGAAAAATCAGAAAAAAGTGTGCTCCTTTCCTAGCATAATTAGGCATTACTTTAAACACTTGATGGCAAGTGCAGGTGACAGCAGTTAACTGAATGATGTGCTCTCCTATATTTAAGTTTGCTTTGTCTCAGAAAAAACAGGCTGTGAAGACTCTGAATGTTTTGCAGAGGCTTACAAAATGCAGAAATGCCACCTCTGTGTGTGTGTGTGTGTTTGCAGGCACAGGTTGGGGGAAAGCCACAATTCTGATCTCTCGTCTTGGAAAAAGCCGTAAAAGGTCTAGAGAGAGGAAAACCTCAAAGCATCATTACGAGTTCAGCAACATATTTGCGGTGCTTCTGGCATCCCCTCCCTTGGCATTTGTCACCTCTCCCTCAGCCCTGGCTGCCTCGGCAGGGTCAGCTCTGCCAGCCCGGCCCGCCCGGCAGAGCCCGGCTCTCGCAGCAGCAGCTAAAGCAGCTCCTCCTGCCCTGCCAAGCCCTCCATCTGCTGCCGGGAAAGCTCGGTGTGCATCTCACACTGCATGTTGCTGGAAATTTCTGCCATCTGCTATTGCCTTTCCTCGCATGCCTCACAAAAATACCGCTGACTAAACAGAAAGCAATTCCTTTATCAGATGCTTGAAAGTGGTGTCAATTTGAATCATTATCCTTTTTAATTATTTTTTGTATTCACGTGAACATAACAAATCAGCACAGGTTAAGGTATAAAGATGAAAGGTCAGATTTATGCAGCTAGCAAATAACTAAATATATCCAACAGCCTATTTCTTACAAAAACATTTTTTTAAAAACTATGATTTGGATGACTTTTGACCTGTGTGAACAACACACGATTCTCTCCCAAAGCCAAGCCCTAAATTCATCACACAAGTTCCAATGCACTGGAATGTAATTTCAAACCACAGAATATCCTAGACAAACACACCCTGCCTCTGCCCAGGCAGCACCCAGAGCTGGAGACTGAGCAGCAATGCAGGGGACCCTCCTCAGGGTGCTCTTGGATTTAATGAATTTGCACTCACACTGACAAGACAAGCCTCAGATGAGGCCAGATATGCAATTCAAAATACACCTGGCTACAAAGAAGTACTTTAAAGCAAGGAAAATAAAGTATTTGGTGACTTAACTATCCTCTACAGTCCCTTTGTGGTCACACACTAAAGGCCTTCAGGACGACCCAGCACAGAGACACCATATTGCTGAGGAACGGCAGCTGCAAACCCCTCATATGGAACACCTTATCATGGACACAACAGACAGCTCAGAGGGACCATGCTGCCTGATGACACACAGTTTTGTAATCAGCATGTTTCTTCTACACAATTTTAAGAGAGTACTTACCTTTGTGGCTGCTCTCAGTGCACTGCTCCTCCTGCTTTGCTCTGCTCACCAGGGCCAACACTCTCCTTTTCCGGGTGACTCAGGCAGCAGCTTGTGGCAATGGAGGCAGCTGCTTCCCACGCCACCCACAACCCCAAACCCGGTGCTGAGGAACCCCCTCCTGCCCAGGGAAGGAAGGGGGTGGGGGCAACTCATCACCAAAATGGCCCCAACCTGGGTAGCTCCCCAGGAGCCTCTCCAGGTGCACCTCGACTCCCAGATGGCAGCTGGGCCATCCTCACCTGTGTGCGCTCAGCTCCTGGCCTGAGGTGTGAGGGGAGCGGCAGCCCCAGGTGTCCTCTCTCTGTGGCTGAAGGTGACCCCCTGACCACTGGCAGCGTCCCAGCTGTCCAGGGCCGCTTCTGAATGCACCTGGGCCAGGCCAAGGTGGGATTTGGGGCAGCAGCGGGGCCGAGGGGCGGCGTGAGGGGAGAGTGGGGCTGCCTCAGGTGGGTCACGGCCGGTTCCGGCCGGTTCTGGCCGCCAGGGGCTGAGGTGGGAAAATGCTGCTGGGCACCAGGAGTGGGGGGCAAAGGGAGGCTGAGGGGGAAGAAACAGGTGGCAACAGGGTTCATGTCCCTTTGCTCCTCACCACCCAAAGGTATTTATATTGTCAAGAAGTTGTCAGTTTTCCCCAGGTGGAATCTGTTTCTCCTGTGGCAGTACAGAGTGAGGGATGTCCCCATTCTTATCGCCAGCCACCAGCTCTCACCCAATGCAGCCAGGCCCTGCAGAGGTGGGCACCTGACTTTTGGCCAGAGCTGGCCCACCACAGTTTGGCCACATCATACCAACCAAAACCCTCCGTGAGCAGTGTCCCCTGAGACACCCAAATCCCAGCAATAAACCCTGTAGCCAGCAGTGTCCTGTGGGACACCCAAATCCCAGCAACAAACCCTGTCCTGTGAGACACCCAGCTTGGGGCTGGGACAGCGATGGATTACCTGGAAGCCCTGCAAAGGGGGACAGTGAGAGGGAAGGTAAACCAGACCATGGAAAGGTGGAGAATAGGTTTCCAGTGATCCAAAAACCTCCAGTAAGAGCAGTGAAACCCCATCTAGCCAACACACAGGGACAGAAATCAAAGCATGTCTTGATTGCAACCTAAGTATCTCCTTGGGGAAATCCACGGTATGATGTCATGTAATTAATATGACAAATATTCAGAAGTGGATTGAAATAGATTCTGACTTTATCTGAATTTAAAGTAAGGTTAGACTTTTTGCCTAGAAGAGAAGCTGTCCATTCCAAACCCCTCTGAAGAATGAACTATCACTGAAAATGAAAAGTGAGGATTTTTGTTATCATCACTAACTGAAAACTTTCAAACACTTTCTCAGTAAGTGAATGAACCCACATTTATATAATATAGGCTTAATAGTTAATGAAGAGATATTAAGAACATTAATGAAATATTACCTCCCTCTTCAGAGCAGTGATTTATTGCTGTTTCTTGAAAGGCACACCACACAGCCAGTTTCCTCCCCTAATCATTAAGCAACTAATAAGCAACAGCAAAGCAAAGGTTTGCAGTATTTTCTCCTTCTCAAAGACCTGTTGCAGCAACTCTTCCCAAAGTCAACTATGGAGACTGCCATCCACAGATTTCCTAATAGTTGTTCATGTTAACCTTTGACCATCCAGCTCCTCACTTTAACATAGCAATATTACACTTCCAAATAATAAGAAATCATGCTGGTTCAATTCTTCATTAGGATTATTACATAATGAGAGTTGTGAATGCTGCAAAAGAAAAATAAACCATTAAGAAAGCATATGCACTATTGGGTTCAGTTATAGGTCCCCATGGATTAAAACTCAGTTTTATGGAGACTTGGGTAGCTGCCAGGAGATAAACCATAACATTTGTTTTGACAAATTTGGGGCAGTCCTCTTTATTTACCAGGAACTGAAGGAACTCTACTTGCAACAAAACAGCATAGCAAGAGACAGCTTTTATGGGAAAAGGAAGAGCTGAACATTTATACTGTTTTGGTGTGCTGCCCTTCCATGCTTGAGCATGAAACACATGGAATAATTGATTCCCTTGGGTACACAAATTAAAAGCCCATTCACCACGGAGTGCAAAGCCTCTCATTTGTGAACAGGTGAACATGCAGCAACAAGACATTTCATACAGCAAACTATCAGGTCTAGGAGCCTGGAGAACTTGTTTTCAAAAATGGCAGGCAAGGTCACAGCATGCACTGAGGAAGGAAGTATTGCTCTACCATGGATTTCTTTTCTGTGCTTAAACACGGAACAATTTCACCAGATTAAAGCCAAAGGAAAAGTTGACCTGGTGAAGAGTTAAGAGGTCAAGCAAGAAAGCTTTCAACATCTTTTTGATATTTCTGCACACCTCCCACGTTGAATAGCACATGAAGACACACTGGAGTGTTTATCAGAAGGTGATTTGCCTTCAGAAACCATAAAAAACTTGATTTGTTTTCTGCCAGATTTTGTGAGCTTGAAAAGTCTCAATTAGATTTAAAAATGCTTTAAAATGAAACACTGACTTATCTGCTATCAGGAAGGGAGGTGGAAGGAACAGAGTCTCTGTGATTCTTTGTCATAACAATTTGGAGTTTTATGTTAAACACAAATTCTGAAACGTCTATAAAATTTCACTTAAACCCAAAATAGACCAAACACACAAAATACAAAATATTCCATTTCTAGTATAGCTTTGAACAGACAATGCATCTTTATGTAGTATTTGATTTAATGCCCATTTTATCACAGATGGTATAATCACAAAAAACGGAACACTTGAAAGGAATTTGACAAACAGAACCAGATGTAAAACATCTTGAAGCTTACAAATTCATCACAAAGATTAAGGAGGACTTGAAAATACAGGGTTTCAAAGCTTCCAGCAGACCAACACATCTGTTCACTCCAGAAATGCTTTCCTACTTCCTGATGTGTTTACACAGTGAGAAGATGCAGTAGGAACTATATCAGATGCCATTCTGTTTGGGGGGTTCATTACCTCATCTCTTCAGCAGAGCCAGGACACAGAATAACCACACATCAAATGCCACTGAAGAACATGGATGCATTGGCCTCAGGAAAAATACTACAGGCAGGTGGGAAGCAAGGAAGAAATGTGCTGTTGTACTCCAATAATTAATGTTAAAATGGATGGCTCCTAAAGAATCCTTCTGTCTGCGAATAACTGTGCTTTTATTACTGGTTAAGGCAAGGGGCCTGTGGAGTCACTTCTGCAAAATCATTTTTAAACTGTAATAAGAACACCACGCAAAAGGATGCTCCTTTCTATGAATGTTAAAAAAAAAAAATCAACCAAGCAAGCTAACATTTCCTTTACTTAATCTTCACAAACAGTTGCCCACCTGAAAAAATTAGGCCCTCATCTACTCCAGCCTTGTAACCACAATGTACTGTTTATGCTGTGCTTACAAATTTATTTCCTCACACTGGCCAAAGATGACCATTAGCACTTGTATCCTAACTTTACACAGTTTTAAAGTCCAACACAAAAAGCACTAGTCTGCCTGAAAAGTTAAAATGTCTCAAACTTCCCGAAAGTACTTGTTTGAAACTTGAGTGCTGATCAGAAGAGTGCAGAAACTTGAGCCAAGCATGGGAGAGCCAAGATCTAGGAGAGGTGAGCAGACACCACCAGTGGCCAGGAAAGGCAGCAGTGCCAGAAGTGTTATTTCCAGTCTCCACTCATGACTCTTAAATCCCTTCAAAAAATCTTCCAAAGCTCTCATCCACTCTAGTGGTTCTGTATACTGTCCACACTAATCAGTCCTCGGAAAAGAAGAAAACGTTTGCTTGTGCAAGCACAAATCTCATCAAGCTGCATGTAAAAGTTAAAATTTGCCCTTTCTAGCATTTGGAATCCAAAAGTATAATGGAAAGAAAGCACTGAGTCAACAGTGGAGCATCTGCAACCAATTTCAGTGAAGACAGAAGATAACCAGTGCTGGAGGCATGCTCAGGACGAGCCTTCCTACATGACAGATGCCTTCAGCATTCCAGTTTGCTGGCTATTGTCACCATTTGGTTCAAAGAGGAGCAAATCAGTCCTCGGAAAAGTTTTAATTTAGCCACACCAAAACATCTCTTGCCCCACAGGGACTAGGTACCTAGTTGTCTCCCATCCAGTTTCCAAGCAAGATTCAAATCTGCCAGTAATTTAACTTCACCATGTCAGCTTTCTTTGTACTGATCTCTAGATGCTGGGCTACATAAAGAGATCTTGTAGTATTGGAAGAATCAGCATTCTTAGTACTGAACTGTAAGTGCTAATTCAAGCTACTTCAGAGAAAGGTTTTTTTTGGGACCATCCATTATCAGCTTCTCTCTGAGGTGAGCTTCAGCATTGAAAACAGAAGCATACTTTTGAGGAACCAAAACACTGTTCAGCTGCATGGTGGAAGAACTCCTGCTAAAGGAAAGGGTTGTGAATATTTTGTTTTAGCTGAACTTTGGATCACTTGAAAGCAAAAGGAAATTATCCTTGGGGTCCATTTTGTTTTCCCTTAGTATTTTCATGTGTAACATACAGCAAGCTTTACTGTCTACAGCTTTCTTATCTTCTCAATCTCAAAAATACTCAAATCCTCTTCACTTCGACATTGTATATACACAGCATGAGATTGCAGTTCCCATGGATGGTTTTAGTTTTGGGACCATAAGTTATTGCCATGTGTATTTCAGTCCTCTTCAACTCTTCTGTCCTTCGTAGGTGACAAACCATGACAAAACATCTCTTGCAGTGTAGCAATCATGTAGCATCCATGTCAACTTATGGTCCTAGGGTTATTAAATTATTATTAAATTAGTAGCAACATTATTTCTTAAATCATTAATCACCCATTGTTAGAAGTGACAAATTTTTGCTTCATTATATAATTATTTTAGGGTTTTTTTTCCGCATATTATGTTTTGCTTTTTCCATCTGTTAGTTTCCATGAAGTTGCAACACAGTTTTGGCACAAACTGGGGAATTTCCATCACAATGTATTCATCTTTCTTCATATTTTCAACAACATCTGGAATCATTCTGCATTTCACAGAGAAAATATTCCCCAAATCTTATTCCTTAAGAGAGTGGGGAAATTTGACACTAGGTGATGCTCTAATGCAAAAACTTTCTACATTTTTTGAGTCTGTTTCTTTAACAGTACCCTTTCTTCAAAGTGAGAGGAAAAAAAATTATCTTTATTAATCTTTAACTGCTCCTAACAGCTGTGCCAATATTCAAAATTAGCAAGTATGACTGTTCTAGACTTTCTAAAGTCTGCTTTACTAACTCATGAAAGCATGTAAAATATTAAAATTATAAACACTATAAAAAGTACATCTGCAGCACAGGAAACAAAGATAAAACTCAATTTTTCCTTAATACAAATATATCATCCACAAAAAGCCTTTTGTAATTTCTGGATTCTTGTTACTTCTGCTCCAGATGCTATCTTAACCCAAATAAAAATAAAGGAATTTTATACCAAAGCACAAGTTTATTGCGTGCTTTTCAGATTACAAGATATTCCTCACTCACAACTACACCTAATTCAAAATAAGAGCTCTTTTATCTTTAACCATGCTAAAACACTCCCCCCCCACTTAAATGTCCTTACAGCTCACCACTTTCAAAGCAGCTGTCAACAACATAATAAACACCGACCATGCATAGTGCGACTTCTTCTGCAAGTTCCCCAGTTTTTGCATCTTCTGACACCCTCAAAAACTTTTCAGCAGCTCCAGATAAAACTGAACCTTCCTTCTACTCAAATATGTGTGATGCAAAGGATGATGGTTCTTCAAGGATAAAATGTAGCTCCACCTGTGTCCAGACTTGCCTGGAATCAAATACTCCTTGGTTTACTTTACAGTATAAGCACAAGTTTCGGAATAACCCTGCCCATCACACCTGTACTGACCAGCTTACAACAGTACTCATAAAACTTGTGTAATCATATTTTCTAGGACTTTGGAAAAACAAGAGTCCTCCAGCAACTGTTAGATTGGAGTGGGATTCAACAGTAGAGATGCCTCACTTTTAATCTTTACAGAGATCAGAGACTCCATCTATTTTCTCTTGTGTATTGGCAAAACTTCTTAAAATGCAACTTCTTGTTCAGACTGAAAATCACCAGTTTTGTTGCACTGACTGGTAGAGAGAGACATGTCCAGTTTGTTCAGGAGCAATCCTGTTGATGCTGTGCCGTGCCAGCTGCTGGGAACACTGCTTTCACCATAAGGACAGCAGCCAGCAAGCTCTAAAGCTCCATCACCTCCTTCTCTGTCCCACACCAGCTTTACACTCTGCTCACTACAGCCATTGGAAACAACATGCTCAAATATGTCCACACAGGAAACTACCCTGCTTCAGACCCCCCTAGCTCACTATAGGTCAGACCTCAGAAATACTGTGCAATTTGCAAGTCCACCCGCCTGTAAATTTCCACATTAATTTTTGTCAATACCTGGTAAATCGCTGCTCAGCACCACACCCTTCAGTTGCCCTCAGCAGAGCAGTTTGTTGATCTATTTCCTTCACAGACTTGTTCCCACACCTGCACTTCTCAGGAGGTACTCAGAAAAACAACTCTGAGTTTTGCAAAGTCAGTGAGCCAGAACAGCCATTGGAGAGCTGTCTACAAAACAGAGACCACGTTAGGCGGGGATAACAAGACTGGAGAGGTAGAGCAATACTGAACCTGCACCAGCAGCTGTGGGGCAAACAACAGGAGTGACTGTGCCTGCCGTGTGCACACCACCTCAGTGTGCCAGCTGTGCCTCTCGCCAGGCTGACTGGTCATATCCCAGCAGCCTGAAGAAAGAATTCCCTGCCCCCTCCCCATCACTCCTACCCTGGAAGTGACAGTACAATGACCATCATGAAAAAACACACAACTCTCTGTTAATCTGACCAAAACAGTCATTATAAAATGGGAAGACCAAAGAAAGAAAAAAATTCATGAGCCAAATCACTAAAACCTGCTAGGAATTAGCAGGTTTGCTAAACCTGCTAATCACGGTTGAACCCGTGATAATTTAACTCCTCTTAGATTAAGGAGAGGCACCCCAAAAAAGCATTCTCACTTAAAAGCCAAAAACACTATATGTGATAAAAAAGAAAAGTAAAACACATGAAGCATTAACATGTGAAAGAAACATGTTGCCGTTATGTCAAATACTGCTTTTTATATTTTATTAACAAGCAAGCATCCCTGGAACTGGGTCTATATAAAAATACTTCATGAACCAATCAGAATACAAGGGAGTTATATAAATTTATTTTATGCAACACTGATTAGTTTTGAAAATCTCCATTTTTAATGTTTTAATTTCAACTTCCATTTTTTAAAAAAAATCACTAAAAGGACACAACCCACAAAAATACAATCTGTATCTGCTCTATATTTACAGATAACTGGTCACTGTTAAGGCACAGATTTAAAACTAACATTTTATGTAGCAAGTCAAATATTTGTGCATAATGTAACACTAACAATACGATACCATGTACTGTTATATTCCCTTTGTGGAATCAAAGTAAGTGAGAATTTTCTTTACTTCCAGTGTGGTTTTTTCTTTTAATGTGAAGCCCTACTGAAAAAGAATGTTGTTCATGGGAAATTCTTCACTTTGGTGTAGATGAAATAAGCACTGCTCAGCAAAAGACCACATCAACTTAATACTGTAAGAATATCAGTTTCTGAGTATAGTACCGTCTGGATGGATAGCACGTAGCTACAAAAGACTAAAAATCTGAGTGCAAAGCTTTTGTATGCTCTTAAGTTTAGGCAAAATAAGCAAGAAGGGGTGGCAGAAAATTCTGTACAAAGTGTTGCTGAATATTTAGTTAATTAAAAGTATTTTATGAAATAAGGAGTCCGAACACAATTTGATTTGCCAGCACTGGGCTTCCAAATGCAAACATTTAAACAACAGCTTATCTGTAAGCACATAAAATAGTCTGTGTGAATGGAACTATCTGCATGCTTAGAAGTAAGCACAAGTGTAAATAGCTTTAGAATGAGAAGTTGTGGCTTCCAAGAGGGTTTCCATGAAGTTGCTCTTGCCTGTGTGACACACACACACAAATCTCCCCTAGACCCGTCGATATTGACTCTTGGCATTGAGCACAGGAAGTTGCTGTGAACAACTGTGTGAGTACCAGGTACAGTTTTAGCCAGTCACATCTGCAGTGCCATTTTAAAACCAGACGAAGCTGCTACTTGGTCTACAGGGGAAGTCACCCAGTTATACACCATTAAGTAGATATGGCTGAAATGAGCACTGAGCAGCAACTTTTAGCTAACCATAAGACTTTATACTATTGCTTGATCATCTATGCCCTCAAGTAATAGTCTCTTTAAATTCCCTTTGTGTGTGCAATTTTCGCTATACATCATTTTGCATTCTCACCTTAAAAGAAAGAATTACCCATAGAAAGTGTCAAAACTCTCACCCATTTTTGCATAAACCCCAACTACTGTAAATGTTATTCTAATGCCTTCTGTTAAGAGCACTTGACAGTGGTTTATGTCCATCTCAAAAGGCTTGTACACTGAACATAAATAATACATTACAGTAGAGGTAAGGTAATTCACAATATTTCTCATGGGAATGCTTTTCAATTAATGCTTGAAAACTACACATACCATTGCAAAAAGAGGCACTTTATGTATTCCTTCATTACATTGAAACCCTTCATAAACCCATAACACAACACCTGTAAAGACAGAGGAATAACATTGCCAAATCTTTCGGACTTTCACAGTATAAGAATGCAAAATTTAGCTCTAGCCACTTATAACAAGGACTCTTTCTGTTGAACATAACTTGTTTCAGAAATAGTTCATCTCCAGAGTTTCAAACACTTCTGCAGCTGACAATTACAAATCTAGATCGAACAAAACAGATGCTATTACACCTATTTTATGTAGGTCACTTCATTGCTGCATGCATAGTCATGTAAGTAATGTGTCATTTATTAAATGGCAACAGTGCTGTCTTGTCAAATTAGATTAGTTGTCTGTTTAATCAAACTGACATCCCAGAGCTCTAGTCTGATGAATGCCTTTTGGTTTCTACCATAAATCTGCAGTAGATCAGTTTAATCGGTTACGTATTGTAGGTGTATAGAATCTAAAAATAAAGTCTGATATAAATAAGTGTCCTTTAGTGGCAGGGTACTAAAAATAGCCCTTTGCTTTGAGACAACCATTAAAAACAGTTTTAGCATAAAGGCAGCAGTTAAATATGTTGACTGAAAAGGGTTAATATTGCAAGGTCCATTTTGGTCTTTCATTGCATTTTTTACAGTGAGTATTATTGCAGGCAGCATTAGACTGCTTTATAAGAGCATAACAGGACTGGTCCACTACCAGGTGACTTGATTTTGGAACAATATTTTCAGATAACTACCTGGGAGATAGAGAGAGGAAAAACAAAAATCTGCATAAGAACCAGTTCCTAGTACCATTATAGTGAGATGTGACATAATGTAGGAACACCTGAAAAAAATTTGATTAGTGCCAATATAAAAATTGATATGGAAACAAAAGAGAAATAAATTTCCACAGGACAAGAAATCAGAACATGTAAAGTGCAGAAAGACCTCAATAATTATTTTAAGCAGTACCAGAAAAATCCATCTTGATAAAGCCAAATCTATGCTCTCTGGCATCCCAGCTCTTCATTCTTCCTTCATTCAACAAAGTACAAAATTCAGTGCATACATTATAGTTATAGGTAATAAAATACTAAACAAAGAACCCTATATTATTATTATTGCAAATTCTGTCCAATCTACATGAGTAAAACGTAGCCCACATTTGGTGTTTCAAAAGACAACTGACAAAACATGTTCTCTCTGACTTTTTGGCACAGTATTGTGCAGACAAAACGCTTTGGTCCTTGACACCCAAACTCCCAAAGTGCAGAGGGTGGTGTGCAGTGAAGGCTGTCCACAGGATTGCCATGTCCATCTTTGCAGCTGATTTCTGAGCCCAGCCTCCTGCTACCAGCGCCCGCTGACACTGGCAATGTCCGAGTGATACTGGCGCGGCAGTCTCCCACTGGCTCCACCTTCCAGGAACGAGGCACGGATGTTTGATGGGTCAAAGAGCTTCCTTCGGTTTTTGTTCAGTTCTGGAGGGGTCAAGCACACCCACAGAAATCTCCCATCAGAAATTCATTTCAATGCTTTATCTCAACCAAATGCACAACTTCTGTTTAAGTGAACAAAGTGTTTTAGACAGATACGGTATGCACTGAAAATATCTGTGAAGTACTCCTTCAATTAACAAACAGTCCAACAGGATAATAAGAGCATCAGGTTAAGACTCAGAGGCTCTACTTGGGACAATTCTTATTTGGCACTGATTCAATGTGAAGTAGATAATTTTTTGCAATATTGATTTAGATCAAATTGGCATAGCTGAAACTTTGAAAAGTTTCTGTTATAATACTCAAAGACTGCAATCTTCCTGGAAGCCCAACCATGCAGCGTAGACTGAGATTGACAGAAAAGCTTGTTACCAACTTGATAATTTCTCAATGCACAATTCTTTGTTTTAAACATAAAACTGAAACAGTATTTTAGCAAGGACTTTCAGAGAAACACAGATGCTCACCTCTCATTTAAACATGAACCCTAATCTCGTATTAGTAACAGCTCATCTAAAGTATTTTTCTTTTCCCCACTTTGCTGTTCTTGTAAACAAACGCTGTGCTAGATACAAATCACTGAGAGATTACATAGACTTTCATGACTGCTACTGAACAAAGTACATTTGCATACCAAAAAACAAACAAACAAACAAAAAAAAACCCCACAAAGTCCCCTAAAAGTAAGCACTTCTTCCCATAAGGATGGCTACTCTGCTAATCAATAGAGTGCAAGACAGGGAACCAAAAGATTGAAAATACCAGTTGTGACTGGTATCTAGTGCTGTTCAGACCCTGCAGAGCCTGTAGTCCCAGAAATTCTGGACCCACAATTTTGGGGCATCAAACTTCACAACACGAGATGAACTTCCTACCAAGCTCCAGCTTTACAGGACTATTGCAAGTGAGCTGCTATTAGGTAATGGGAAAGCTCTATAAAGTCTGGATTTTAGCAGCTCTGCTGAAAGGCAAGCTAAATATTACCTCTACAGACTCTAGTCTTACTTCTTAGTTTTCTAGGGCTTTTTTCCTTTGTTGGCTATAAACACAAAATTTGAGTGGGAAGAATACAAACAATACTTAAAATCAATAAATGGTATTCTGTGTTTTTTACCTGAGATTGCAAGCAGCATTTTTCTTCTGGCACCAAAAGTAGTAATTCCCAACTCTTTCAAATCTTGATCAGTAAGAGTGAGGAACGTCTGCAAATCAATCTAGAGTAAAAAGAAAGGAAAACTATGTAAAACAAGTCTTTCCACAAAAGTATTAAGTAATAGATGTGGTTCAGAACAGCTTCATGATTTTTCCTGCTCTATTTTACAGTTACTTATGTAAACAGCAATCATGGCTTTTCAATGGCTGCTTCACACAGTTGCTCAAGTTGCTACATTTGTGACAGGAGAAATTAAAGAGTAACCAGTTCTGGAAAAGCAGAGAAAATCAGTTGGCTTTATTTATTTATGAGTCTTGAGGTTTTGAGTATTTACCACGATTTTAAGATGTGTGATCCAGCTTTGAAAGAACAGCTCATGAAAATCCTGTCACAAAGCAAGTTCTAAGTGGCTTTTGGTGAAGAGACAGTACAACTACTGCTGGAGAACATCCTATTAACACAAAGGTGCCTCTCGAAGGAACACCAACCTCTTGCTGCTGGAACACGTCTGTGTATTTGCCCAAACCAAGCTTGCTGAAGAGCTCAGGCAGATCAGATCCCTTGAACAAACTGTTGAGGTTACAGCCATTGCTTCCTGTCAGCGAGGAAATGCAGTCCATGTAGTTACTGCTACTGAGATAGTGTTCAGCTGGAAGGGAACAAGTGCACTTTTCAGACACATCACAGAAGGGCATGGTTTTCCACCAACATTGTATTCAGCTAGATCATTAAATTTACAAAGTATTTAAACCTTTATTTTTCAGGAAAATAAAAAGCCTCCCAGTGGTCTGAGAGAATGAACAGCATAAAACAAATTTTTTGTTGATTAAGTTCCAGTGTTGGTTTTCTATACTTTCTATATACTATATACTTTCTATACTTTTATCCAGCCAACTCATCACTGTTTCTTTTATCCTTTATCCACACATTTTATTTTCTGGGAAAGCTACAGCTGCCATAGAACACTGTCTTTCACTGCCAATGTATTTGTGTTTCTAATTTTCTTATAACACACATGTAAATACATTTTTAATCCTTAATTATTTTAATTAACCTAGAACTTCCATTTTTTGTCCAATTAGGTTGAAAACATTAATAGATTAATTTCAAATAAACTTGTCATCTCTTTAGTTCAAGTACTTAGAATATGATGTGCAGCCATTCACAGCTCAACTAATTTGCTTTTTAAAACCATGAGTATTTTCTCTAATTGGAGCTATCCTTTCTTACTATTTTATAGTATATATATATAGTATATATATATACTATTTTATAGTATATATATATTCCAAATTTTATTATCTGTATACTTTGAGTTTGGGATTTAGGTTTATTCACTTTTAAAAGAGAAAGCAACAACAAAAAGTATAAACAGCTAGAGTACTTATTTCCCCATAAAGCAGACAGGCAGTATGGACTTAGTATTCTCTACCTCCATTTTCACTCTTTCAGAAATCAATCTATTAACTTATTTAAAAAATAATGTTTCAAAGAGTTCAACTGAAATAAAATTTCAATTTTTAAACTTCAAACAATATTTAAAAAGTAACTGCAAAACATACAGCCTGTATCCACAGAAACCAGCATTTAAAATCATGCTAGGCCATGCCAAACACATGGACAAGCTTCTTTTCATAGAATTGCCTGGGATGGAAGGGACTGAAAGATTATCTCATTCCAACCCCCTGCCATGGGCAGGGACACCTTCCACTATCCCAGGCTGATCCAAGTCCTGTCCAGGCTGGCCTTGGACACTTCCAGGGACCCAGGAGCAGCCTAGCTTCTCTGGGCACCCTGTGCCAGGGCCTCCCCACCCTCCCAGGGAAAATTTTTTCATAATTTCTGACCTAAACCCACTCTCTGTGTAGCCACTCCCTCTCATCCTGTCACTACACATTCTTGTAAATTTATCCCCATGAGGAGAATGATGCTTTAAAAATCCAGTTTCAGCATAGATTATGACTTCACTAGTGAGTAAATAGCCCAATAATGCCCTGGCTGCTGTTGCATCGGTAACAGAGCAGAATGGGAGTGGCCTAGAAATAAGCCTTTTTACAGCTCTGCTTTCAGTACACCTTGAAAAACCCACTCCATGACAGCAAAGAGTTTTCAGCAAGGATGTCTGGCATTTAACAAATATTCTTAAAAGTTTTCCTTTTGGACCATTATGTGTATTATCATGTTACACAAGCTTACACTTCCCTATTTGTAAAAAAAGTAATTACAAGGTGTCAGTAATTTAAATCCCTCGTGAAGTCAGGATACATTGATATCAAAATAAACATTGGTATCAATAAGATTATTTTCTTTTAATCAGATAATAAGAGCTTATTAACCTGATTTGTTTTGTTTCCGTTTGGGGCTGCCAATTGAGGAGACAAAATCGTGAGCAGCGGGTCCAAGCCCATTGCGGTCTCTCCAGTTATCAGATTCACTGCCACTTCCCAGGTGCTCCCGACTGCTGGACCGGGAGAGAGACATGGATGAACCCTGCAAATCACAGAAAGAAAATCTGGGCTGAAAACAGAGCTTTCATTGTGACTCAGATGTTTTCTTTGAAGCAGTTCACTTAAAAAGCAGCTTTTAATGCTCGCAAACATTCTTTTGGCAGTTGATCAATAGTCAAATAATTGCAAACCGGACACAAAAACAGCAGGTGTGCCTAAAACATATGCAGTTTACAGTTTTTAAGCAGAAGTTATTTAAAGACCATGATTCAAAATAAATTGCTCAGTATTTCCAAGTTTGTTTCCAAAACATTCCATGGTATCAAATTCCCACACAAATTCCAGACAAAGCAGTCTATTGACTACATCCCTTCACAGGGAAGAGAACATAACAGAACATTTATCCGAAGATAAGTGGATCAAGTACACGCTACTTGACAACAGTCTCGCACACAATACTACAGCAACAATTCTGCAAAGCCTTGTGACTTTGTAGTTGTTTTGCCTGGTTTTTTTTTAAATAGATTTTCATATACCTGTGAAATACTTATTATCAACTCACATCACTGTGGGTCAGAATGTAGCCATACAAGGCAGCAGTATTCCATGGGAACATCCCCGAAGAAATCGACCTTATAGATATCACATACTTAAATGAGCTAAAAATTATGGAAATTAAAAATTTAATTCTATAAACTTCTACCAAATTGCAGATCAAAAGCACCACTTCGGAGACAATCTTTTACACTATTTAGTAAAACTGTCACCCCCGAAGAAACACTGTTCTTGGTTAGAATCACAGACCTATTTAGAGATTTTAAACATCAAGGCCTGGGGGAAAACCCCACCCCAATTCAACCAACATAGAAAAGTATACAAAAAAATGTGCAGATTTTGGTTGCAGTTTTTTCTTTCTCCTAGTTATTACTGCATTATGTTTAGCCAAGCCTACTACATGTAGTTGAATGGCTCAGAAAGTTGATATGCCAAGTGGAAAACACCAAGGCACATTTTCATCTTGGCTGAATATTTCTTTTGCATTAACAGGTAGGTATATCCTAGAGAACTATGAAATCATCTTATTCAAGAAGCATACCATTTACACTTCATATAAGCAAGACAGAAAAAGGTGTCTCCATGGAAGCTGGCACGGATTACACCAAGGAGGCACACTAAAAAGCAACTTCAGCATGCCTTTGAGAAGAAAGGAACAAATTCCCTGCAAGATTCCCATACTGGGATTCTGAAGAGAATTGCTGGACTCTGTCTGCTTTCTGCCTGGGAAAATTCTGAGCCCAGTGAACAGTGCAAGTAGAGACAGCTGTTCCAGTTCTGTCCACAGAAGGAAAGATGAGCTTCTTGTTCTGCTGTTCTCCTCCACCGTGCAGTGATACACATTACACAGTTTATCTGTCATCTATACACTGCTCCCATTAGGTTACAAATTCCCTACTGCCTGTTTGCAACTACTGAGATGATTGGTCCCGAAAGTTGTTCAAAGCTCCTTTAAACAAGTATATTTTAAGAAGCAGATGTCTGTGCTCTATGACTTATCTGTGAAATAATAATAATAATATAAAATAATAATATCTGAGATATAACTTTGTGTGTTGGGCTGAATGTATTCCATATGCCTTAATATTTATGTAAGAAATATTTTTCACAGTAAAAAATATTTACAACAGTTATCTGCAAGACTTTGTTTTTACAGAAGTTAGACACTTCTCAAGAGAAACAGCTGCATCATTCACTAAAAGTAAACTTGCATTGAAGGATATTTTTATATACCTCATATGTAGTTGTCATGGAAGGCTTGTACGATACATGATTCGCTCTTCTTAGTTCCTTGATGGTTTCTGCAGGCATTGATTTAGAGAACCCCAAACCACTCCATGTATTTGTTGGAGTTCTCACTTCTGTTACAACTGGCTTCTTTAACATAGCTGAAAATACAGAGAGAAATCAGTAAATCTCAGCCTTAGTAAAGAGACAGAGGATAATAATGAAGTGATGCTTGTTAACAGCCTGATCCCAGCAAACCCTAAACACCTCCACTGGCTACACAGCTGGAACCCTACCTTTCCTTAAAGCAATCTACTCTGCCACAAGATAGTTAAATCCTACAGGGCTCATGGAAGCCAAAAGAATCCTATCTGTTTCAAAGAGAGGACTTTCTGTTTTTCTTTTAGCAAATGGGTAATTTGGTTTATTTTATAACAGGGTCAAATATATGGTTAAGACCCTCTCCAATTCTACAACTTAATTTATCCCTGAAATAAGAGGCCATTTAGCTGTTATGGAAAACACCTTAAAGTTTAATTTGCATCCAAATAAAGCGAAGTGTGAGAGCAAAGAGTTCTCTGAAAACCATGCTGATCATTTGCACATGGATGTACTTACACATCCCATCTGCGTGAAGCTTATACTGTATTTTATACAGTATAAATAGGTTCTTACTATTAACAATTTTTTTAACATAAAGCTAATACACAAATGTTTCACTACCACTTTCAGATTTTATTAAAAATCAGATTACAAAACTGAAACTTCAGGAAATAATTTCATCCATGTGCCAACAAACATTTTAGAAGTCACTGTTGATCCACATACCTTTGGTTGCTAGTAGTTTCTTCTGTTCATAGTCAAATGCCTAAAAATTAAACACGCAGAAGATAATTTAATTGCAATTCTAACTAAATGCCACTCCACTACTCATCTCTATGAAAAAAAAAGATTTCAAAGTGGCCAGTGAATATATCTAGGAGAAACCTGAAATACTGCACAATAATTTCATGGTAGCCCATTAGGGCCTTAGTTACTTTAAGCATTCACTCAAACATAGATAAAGATTTTTTAATAACTATCTGATTTCCATATGAGGGAGGCTGCAGCAGTATTAACAAATGGCTTAGGAAGAATTTTTCTTCATTTTTTTAAAAAATAAGATATCTTTCAAACATAGTTTTTCTTCCTATCTGTTCTTAGCATTTAAAACATTCCTCAACAGTACAAAAAAGATAACATATCTTTGCAAATCTAGGAACCACAGTTATTTTCAATAATCTTTCAGGGTTGGTTCTCCTCCATGCACTCATCTTGTGAAAGGAAAAGAAGTTTTGAGAGAAATTAAAGAACTTTTGGTTCTATTCTACCTATGTCAATGGAAGATGTGAAGTTTAAATATCCCTGATTAAACAGGCTATACTTTGCTGAATTACAAATTAGGAAATCTAAGCACAGAACTACAAAAATGCTGTATTAGCCTGAAGTATCTCTACTGAAAATAACTAGAGGAATAACTGAAGAGAAGGGCTGCAAAACACTAGTCTTCCTCTTGTTCCACTACTCCATACAGTCTGGTTATGCGCACACCTTGACAGATCTATTCTGTAAATAATCCTGTTACTGCTTCCTGACAAACAGGCAAAGGGGTCTCCTCCCTCTTCGGGGAGCTTTGCAGTAGCACAGCAGTAGTTTATATTCGTAGGCTGTAATTAACTGAACTGTCACTGCATATGAAAAGTTGTAACATGTATTTTGTCGCTATAATTCTCTCCAAGCAACAATATAAGATTTCTAACAGACAAATGATGCTTGTGGAGACTAATACAGCCACACAATTTTCTGTACTTAAATTTTTCTTACTCAACAGAAGCATAAGAGCTTTTCTGTTTTCAAGACTTTTCATTGACAACCCACTCCTCAGTGGAAACAGCTGATGTCTTGGCTGCGAATGCTTTTACTGAACTGGCAATGACAATGCAGTCTCCAGTCCCCAGCCACCTCTGCATTCTGTGGTAACTTCACTCTGCAATTAGCGAGATTTACACCTCCTTGGCTTCACTCAGGGAGACCTACCTGCATATTCACAAAGGAGGGCTGCGGGGCCAGACGTGCTCTCTCTGAGTTCTGCTGGGCGGCTGCCGCTCGCTCTGCCGCGCGCTCGCTGCCCGGCGCCTTCTTGTCAGCCACGGGGCTCTCCGGGGCACCCAGCTCGGCCTCTGCCAGCAGCCTGTCCGCGGTGCTGCGGGACAAAGCGCCGTTAGCTCGGGGTTACCTCGGGCTGGCAACCTGCAGTGCAGCTCTGCTAACTGAGCTTCACCCTGAGACTCCTGGCAGCCAAGTTCGAGACATGTCTGTACACAAAGATCTCAGCATTTCTAGCAATATTCCCAAACGTTTCATCTCTCCTGTACCTTCTTCTCTGTCAGTGAAGGAAAGCAAGCGTTCCTCCTTCCTGTATTACCAAACATGAGGTATAGCTTATAGATTCAGTTTTGAGCTGTCTGGTATCTGGAATTATTGCATGCAATCCTACACAGTGTGATTTCCTGTTTAGCCTTGCTCAGGCCAGCAGTTCTAACAGATTCATAGTTGTAAGATAAAAAAGAGATTGCATAATAGGGACTAAAATTGACATAGGTCCTGCTTGCTTTCACAGCTCCACTAACTGCAGTCCTACATGCCCACATTACCTCTGGGAGCATTTTTTTTTCCTAAACTTGACCACATTTTAGGGCTACTCTAGAATAGCATAAACTCTTACTTTGAAAAGTGATCATGTTTTTGGAAGCTGCAAACTACTACCTCCAAGGAAACTGTGAGCACTATGTCCTCAAAAAAAAAAAAAAACAACCCAAAAAAAACCCAAGACACACAAACAACCACATTTGGTTAGCAGGATTTCTCGGCTTTTTAAACTGTGAAAGCAGAATTAAATATATATCATAGCCTTAAAAGTATAAATAAATGAAGCAAAAGAAAATATGTGTCTCAAAAGAGTGGTGATAAACAGTTCCCAAACAGTGAGAACATGAGTACATTGGACAAAAACACTGCATTAAGAACAAAATCTGTGTTGCCAAGATGTATTATGACTCAAACAAGCCTTTCTCACTGCTTGGTCAATAAAGAGCCAACCCAACCAAAATCATCACTGAGACCAGTGTTTGAGAACATAATGCTAAGCCCTGAACACAGCTTTCCTAAGACAAAAACAGCCTCACGTACACACAAAAGAAAAAAGCTGTCAGAAATTATTCTTCTAGCAATCAATAAAGAAGGAAAGTGCAAAAGTGTATACTTTAGAAACAGATAATGTAAGTTCCTCTGACAAGGATCTCCATTCTTTTGTGGAAGAGGAAAGACATTTTTAAACCCAAAGTCAAACAGGATGAACAAAAAGCACTCAAAGTCTGCAGTTACCAGACAAACAGGGGGCTATATTAACACTAATGTGATGGAAAATCAATGCCAAACTAAACCAGTTATTTGAATATTCTGAACCACCCCTTCTGTGTACAAAGACATGTGAAGCAATTTTATGTTGCGGAAGTTCCACTAGTCCATGTTGATACACTCAGCTTACTGTAAGTGGGAGTTTTTGGTGCCTTGCAGTAATTCCACCGTTTGTCTCTTGGCACAGGCCTGCTTGGAGGAGCCCATCATCTGCTTCAGGTCACTGGTGCTCGCTGAGTGCGACGGACTCCGAGGCATGCCCACTTCCACAAAAGCATCATTGCAACCTGCCAGGCCAAGAAAAGGAGACTTAAACAACCACCCTGCTGTGTTCTAGGTCTCTGAGGGAATGATAACTAGAGAGAAAACCTCCTCTTCCTCCTTACAGGACTGTATTCAGAGATAGCTATTTGGTCAAGGTTAAGCAACCAAGATGTGCAAGTTCAAATGCACAAAAAATGTATCAGCATTCACATATATAGCAGTCACACTAATATTTTCTTTCTTAAAATATTTATTTTAAGTAATATTAACTAATAACAAATGTGAAGACTGCCAATTCAAAATGACTAAGTGTTCTGAAGAAATCTGATTTCATACCCAGTTTTAATAGACTTTGCCAGGTGCTCAGGTAACTTCTGCTGGAATAAGAGCTCCCTCCACTTTATATTCAAATATCTTTAGAACATGTTTTTAGAAATATTTATCACCTTAAATTAGCAATGTGCCTTTTATTCAAATCAGCATTTCAAATGACCACAACCCTAAAAAAGAGATGATCTCCCTGATCAGTACTGACAAAGGAAACAAGGCCTTTACACATATTTGCTCAAGTTGAAAAGGAGCTGGCTTTCCCCCCCTCCAAGAATGATGGGGAAAGTTAAGTACTTCAGCTTCTAAAAGGCAGCATAACTGAAATTCTGTTGCAAAACACACAAAACTGTTTCCTAGTTAGATCTATACAATTTGCTGCAAAAAACCTTCTCAGTGACATCATTTCCTTTTTTCAAAAAGCAAAATAACAAAACAACATTTAAACCAGCAGAGTTTAGTTAAGGTGCTGTAGAAAACCTCTGAGGATTTTAGTATTATCTTCCTCTGCTCCTAGGGAATAAGTAAAATGTTGCAAGTACATTTATGGTGATTTAAGGTGTTTCTATCAACAGTACAGCTCAGTTACCACAGGTTCTATTTACTTTCCTTGACAATGAATCTGGGACATCCAGCAATGTTTTCCTTACACATGGTTGCAAAACCAATTCAGAGAGAAAATATAGTTACATTTTTGTATCGTGAACTGTACACAGACTGTACAAACACTACCAGACAAAGGAACCCAGTGTCAAAATCTCACCTTCTTCACTATTTGCCTTGGCAGCCACTTGTTCTGAGGCACCATGAGCACTTGCTTGCCTTACTCCATCACTGTGGTTTGTGCTCAACACGTTTTCTCCCAGCGATGTGGCAGACAGGGCAGCATACTTGATATTTGAGGCCTGAAAAGATTGTCACAAATCACTGAAGTGATTTTTATGCTTAAGAAAATATTGAAACAATTTCCCCTTTCTATCTGTGCAGGAGAATAAGAAATTCGTTCCTGGTACAGCAGAACAGTATGTTTGAATGTTCTGTTTCTCAATCTTTAAGTCATATCCCAAAATACTGCAGTGCATTTTTAAACTTAGAAGCTTTATAAATCTACTAATACAGCTTGTTTTCTCTTTCAGCTTTTCTTAGTAGAGGTCTAGTACAAAGAAATCAGATTCTCCAGCGTAGTATCACTTACCTTTACGTGACCATTTAAAGAAGGTGAACCTTTTTTGCTTTCTGACTGCATGCCATTAACATGGACTTCAACAGGAGTCAAGCCTGGTGGAGGAGATGGAGTGTTTTGACCATAATTAGGCACTCCAGACAGCAGAATACTAGTTAAGGTTGCTTGGGCAGTAGATGGTATCATTAGGTGTGGAATAGCAGAAAAACCTGTAACAAAATTTGGTTATGTTCTGATTAAGCGTCTCATTTAACTTCCTCAGGCATTACACTACTTCATCTAAATCTTTATGTAGCTGTGATACTTTACTAAAAAGTTTCCATTAGAATTGCATGCAAAAACCATAATGCTTTATCTGGGTAGGTTAACTTCTTATGGTTCTTAAGGTTCATCTGTTTTATGTAGAAAACAAACACTGCCTGTGACAGCATGCCATATATTAAGTTACAATCTTAAATTTGCATATTTATTCATCTGTGCTAAGGTAAGTGTAGGAATTAGGGTTCCAAAGAATTCATTAATCTTGACTTGTCAATTGCAATTCTAATGACAGTGTTGCACACTTCATTTAATCCACATTAAACTTCTACTGACCTGTGGTGTTTGTGTTACCGAGAGATGTTGCCCACAGTGTGGGACTGGGCGTGCCTGAACTTGGACTCTGCAAAGGGCTCACAGAGCTATTAAGGGCATTCAACAGAGAGTTTGGAGCAGTTGAGGTGTTGACTGACAGGGCTGTTGGACCTAAAAGGCCTGCAAAAAATTATGCAAGTGAATATTTAGTTTAGACTTACAGAAAACATTTTTCACAAAAGTACCAATTGAAAAGAAATAAACAAACCCCCTGCTAATTTGAACCAGCCTGTATTTCACAAACCAATTTTAACATTGAACCCGCTGTTCATTTGGTGCACATTAAGAGTGCATTAAGAATTCTTGTTCTTAAACTGGGCATCATACATCCAAGAAGAACTGGAGCATCTTCTACATCCTTCTATTGGACCCTAACTCTTGTCATAACAGTCTGAACTGGGGGCTTCTCCGCCCCAGCATCCCTTTGTATCCCCTCTGCTGCTTCTGATGGTTTGTTTCAAAGCAGCATCACAGAGACAAGAAAGCAACTGTACTGCACCACCTCGCTTTCATTTCACACAACCTTGTTCTCAGAAACTCCTGTAAATCAACCACTACTTGCACACTAACAATTATTCAATTTCTTTTTGCACCTTCAATACAGGCTGCAAATGATCCCCAAAATGCACTGATCACTCCCAAACATTCCCCTAAACCAGCTCTTCATGTAAGAGCATTCACAAAGCAGTGCAGCACTACACATTGAAAAGTGTAATATGCAAAGTGCAATATGACAGGAACAGTTTCAGAAGCAGCACTAAAAATCACAGTCAAAGGGCACAAAGGCTTTTTCCTGTGTGACCCAAGAGAAGCATATGAGATGGAACTACCCAGCACTCCTGCATGGCAGGTCACAAGGGACAATGCTGGTTACATGAGAACTCAGTTTCTAGGACCTGTGTCAAGATTTGTCACTAGATTCTTCTGGGACTACTTGGTTTTTCTATTTATAGATTTCTGATACAAAGGTATTTGCAGAGCTTGAAAATAAAATGGTAATTTCAGTCTGGACTATGAGCTGCTTCTATAAAATTAAGATAAATTGTTTACTCATCTTTGTCCTAAATTTCCTACTGGTAAGATCCAAACTAGAAGCACATGGATCCCTCAGTTACAGTGAGACACTGACCTAAAATGTGGTGTTTGCTATGTTACCTTTCCTGGTACTGTTGCCAGGCTTACCCACCCAAATTCAGGACAGCCTGGGACATCACACAGTCAAAGAAGCTGTAAAAGCCATGCCCTGCCTCATCTGTATTTCCCTCCCTTTCAGCTGAGTGGTTTGCACACTTCCAGAGATTCTTCTACAGGGATGAGTCCCACACCCGACTACAAAAGCCTTGGAGAAGTTTTGTAACAACAAGCCCTTAAAAGGCCAGAGGCTGTTTCAACTCTCCAATGCTTGAACACGATTCCTTACGCAAAACACACATCTGGTGCTTTTTTCTATACAAGTGAATTAAGTTTAAAACACAACTATATTAAAGAAAATATAAATATAATGAATGCATACCAAGCCCAGTGAGTCCTAGTCCTGCTGAGGACAAAATATCTAAACCAGGACAAGACAGACCAACAGGGCATGAGACAGTAGAGGGATTTGATACTACGGTGACTCCGCTACTTTCAAGTCCCAAGAGACATTTCCGTGCCTCGTACATATTTAAGGCATTTCGTTCAACACTTTTTACAATCACAGACTGCAGGGAAAAAAAAAAACCAAGAAAAGGAAAACCAGTGAGTAACACTTCTGCATAACACAGATCTGCAACACAGATAATTCTTCTTCATACCCCTGCATGGCTACCACAACCACAGCAGTGTGAGACAGCATGAGCTAACATACATTAGCAACTATTTAAATTCAGGGGTGTGAAGTTCAGGAGAGTAAGACTGATTTCATAAGGATTTGCAATGGGAATGATGGAACCCCTCTCCAAGAAGATTAATTACTACAGTGCCTTGGGTGCTACTTGGTAGACCAAATGTTAAGCACCTCAAGAGCTAGATAACTGAATTGATAATTAATATCTTATCTTCTCTTTCACCTGAGCTTTACCTTGAAGTGGACAAAAACCCAGTTGTTCATATTAAATTTACCTATTAAATTCATAGCTGGCTGAGAATAAGGTAATAAGTTTCTGGAAAATTAAATTACAAAACCCCATTGCTTCTTGTACATCTTCTACAGGATGTTTCTTTGTATTGATTTTATATATCCCTACACAGGGAAGCTCACATACTGACAGAATGGAATGATCATTTATATTTTAAAACTTTTGCCTGCTTTGGCATTTTATACAACACACAGGTAACTGCAAGAGTCCCCAATCCATACTGGCCTAAATATTTTACAATAAACATCTCCCACTGCCTTTATCAATGTATTCTACACAAAAACTAATTTCTTTATTATTAAGCATTTAATGAAAGATTTAATGAAAGTAAAATCACCCTAAAGTAGAGCTGCTGGATCGTTTAAACTGGTATTTCAAGCAGAAAATACATATGGCTTTCACAAATTTATGATCAATTAAACTGGAGGGGGAAGAGCTCACATCACCTCATCAGCTCTAAAACTTTGTCACGAAAGCCCAAAAGGAAAATATTAGCTTTGCACAAACCTTGCTTGGTTGTTTTGGCTTAGGCTTAATGCTTATGAAGACATCTAACTGCTCCATTAGCTGTGTTATAAACTGTGGTTCTACTTCAATTTCTTCCTTCATATCAAACATGAGCACAAGGGGAAGGCAACCCTGAAAAGAAAAGCACAAAAAATTCCTAGCACTTGTAACTGGCCATTTTCCCATAAAAATGGTAGCAATAAACTCAACTAGAGACATTGTAACATTTACACATCATGATGTAAGAAAATTTCTTTAAGGTCAGAACAAATAGCAAGGATGACATTTTAGGGAAAGATTTCCTTGTATGCAAGAATACAGGTGTATGTTCCTGTCCCAGGACTCGGGGCAAAGAGTTTGGTAGCACAAGGGTGAAAAGATTTACTGAATATTTGACATCCCAATCAGCACAGTCTTGTCAAGAAATGATGGCAGGACACCCATACTAAAAGTCTCCTGGTTAAATTGTTTGAAATATGGAAAAACACTTGCAAAAAATCCCTAACTCACCATTGCCTAAATCTTAACTTTTAACTTTCTCTTCCACATTCTAGGTCAGCTATGTAAATATTTTCTAGTGATATGGATAACATCTGTAACACACTTGAAATACTAAAGCTTTAGAGTAAAAACCCCAAAAACTGGGAATGGTCCATTCCTTGCACATTTTGTCTCTCAATATTCACATATATGAAAAATGTGTACATATGTAAGTACTAAAATAATGGCTAAAGGCTCCTGTGAAGTTTAAAGACCAATATACCAAAAATCTCTACAAATAATGATATTCACCACCAAAGCTATTTTTATAAAAGGCCTTATAGAATTGTGGCTGTGGTACTATCAAGTATGTAAGATATCAAAATAAATAATTATTTCCTATGGTTTCCCCATTTCATTGAACACTTGCCTACACGGGAACTAAGGAATTCCTGATATTTTCTCTCAAAAGAAACCGACTTACCTGACAAAAATAGAAAAGACAGGTTGGCAAAATAACACACAACCCATCAACCAACACCCACAGAATATTTCAGAAATCTGCTTCTACTCAGAGGCATATTGTTATTGTAAATTTAAATTACTTACGTTGCATTTGTATTACCACAGTTATTTTTTAAGGCATGTTACCAGAGACTACAAATATTTTCAATAACTACAAACACTGACAAAACCCTGACAAAAATTGAATCAGCTGTTTGCAGTGTGAATAGCAATCCTTCCTCTCTAAGGCTAATTTACATGTGACTTGTAAATACATGCAGAGCAAGCATATTTTCTATGATCTGGCAATTTTTTCATGTAAGCTTCACTGCAATTATTTACCATGAGATATTGCCTGGCAAGACAGACAGACTCAATTGTGCCCTGGAGGTAGACAGTAGATTTCTTCTGTGGGTTACTAGGGTCAGGGAAGTGGATCTGAGCACCAGTCCTCTGCATGATATGTTTGATGTTGCTGCCATTTCGACCCATCATAAAGAGATGATGCTGCGCTGCGATGTCGAGCTGTGTGCTCACAGGGATTGCAGAGGCCAGGCTCCCAGCCAGGTGTTCCAAGAGCATGGCTGTTCCTTCCTGGGGGGAAATGGGAGAAACCACTGAAACAGTGCTCACAGGCACACAAAAGGAGATCTCAGACTGCTTCCTTTCTTGTCATGCACTCCACAGGCAAGATCAGAAAACACTGTAACATTTAAAATCATAATCGGTTTGTTAAAGGTAAGAAATGCACTGAACTCTACTCACTAGTCCCATTTTATGACCAAATGCAACCTTTAATTGCCACTCTGTAGCAAGCAGTTAGATAATGCCACATGCTTTGGTCTCAAGAGACCTTTTGTGGCCACAAAGGCAGTCAGAAAGTCAACAGAGATTTATCTGGGTAGGTACACTTGCAAAATTGCCTCTTGGTCTTAGATGCTCTTACTGGCTTGAGATCCACCCATCTGGGACCATATCAATCTCTCATACTGCCAGCTCCTAACAAGAACACTTTTTCACTTTATTAAGATGAACAGGCTCCTGGCAGTTCCTTGCCTTGGCTGTCAAATTCACACATCCAAGTGCTGGATTCAGTTTTATTGACTGATTAGGCAACTTTCAAGGTTATATATTTGTGAGCATGTTGAGAAGAGCTCAGCATGAGCAATTTGAGATGGGAGGTGTATTTTGTGGTTTTTGTTTGCATTGTTTTTGAACTAAAAGATGGGTAAGATCAGCACATATTCCAGAATTGCTGAAAACCTGAGCAAATGTGCAGGAGGTCAACATTGGATTAAAACCTCACAACCAACGACGCTAAGTGCTAAACTTAGAACTATTTTTAACACATTTTTACACTTCACCTGTTTAAGTTAAGTATAGGAAAAGATTCAAACCCTCAGGGTTTGCAAGTGATTATACAGTAAATGTGTTGATGAGGCAAGATATACCATCCTAGACATATAAACTATAAATATATGACATTCAGAAACCTTCTTAAGAGCAGAGATTACCTTCACAGCACTAGTGTTGTTTTGTGACCCTCTGACAATGACTGTAGCACCATACATTCGAGAGCGTTGTTTGAAGGAAACTGAAATGTTATATGTCTGACACACGTGCTGAATGGTTGGAGAATTAGGATCTGGGATGGGTTGGAGAATTCCAGCAATAGGCAATTCAAACATGAGTACCAATGGAAGCAGCTCCTACAACAATAATGAAGAGCAAATGTTGAAAACCAGACCCATACTCAAACTACAAGAATTTTATTCCTCAATCATAATGCACTGGTCAGTGATGATTTAATTGACAAAACACATCCTTTGCCCAGAGTTCGTGGGTAAAAATATACTGTCACTTGGAAAAAAGCACCTTTTTTTCCTTTTTTCCAGGAATACTAGAGTGTGATTTTTTTTTTGCAGAGGCTTTTTTGAGGTTTTTTTTGGTTGATCTTTTTTCTTCCAGATAGCAGAAGCATTTGGAATAAGGTTATGTGACATGCCTGGCTAAAAAATTGCAGTAAGCTTTTGGTAATTTATTTCATTTTTCATTATCCATGCCAAAATACACATAAGAGTTGAAACTAAAAGGAAAAGATAGAAAATAGCTACAAGTGGAGAATGACACTGAATTATTTACACAAATTATACATGAAAACGGTTAAAATGTGAGAAGCAGAAATTGCCTTTCCCAAGTCATAGATTCACACAGGATGCCTGAGCTTCCACAGGCCATCTGTGGTGGCTAAGTTAAGATATAATTTTCTACACAGTATGGAATTAATTTTCATCTTGCTTAGAGAGTAGGCTTTGTGTTCAAGACCCACTTTGGGCCAGTTAAAAATTTGGCCAGATGTGAATCACTGTTATAATACCTTTGGCATATTTCTCATATGGATACTCACATTTGTTCCTCCATTTCTGCTGTCAACAGACAGAGGCAGACAACCCTAGGGTTCTCAAAACTGTGCATTTTTTCCCTGACAAGTGTTTCTAAGGGGACACTACACTGAGCTAGAGCATTACCCGAATTCTGACTCTTGCAGACTCCACTCCAGCTGGCTGTCCTGCAATAGACACCTGGAAGAGCAAGACCATGAAAAACATTGGATCATATTTTCAAGTGAGGCATGGATAAATTATTCAGATAGCTGTGCTCTCCTTAAAAAAAAAAATTTGAGAAAAAAAAATCAACCCATTTCACACTTGCTGACATCCTAATTGTTCTCTAAACACTAGTTGAGAACTATAGCCAATATTAAAAAAATGTTACAGCATCTTAGGTTATATATATTTAAGCAACTAGAAAAAAAGAATACATAAAAAAATACAGAGGTGTAGGTTAAATAATGGAAATACTACTGTATACATATGCTCAATGCTAATATTCAGACAACAGTAGATTTTCTTGAGTGTTTTGAAATTACTGCATTTTGCTCGGCAGCCATTAGGATGCACAAGTGGGAATTCTATGTACAAGGATGAGAGACTTGAAAGTAAACATTCCACCAATATAAGCACTACAAAATATGTATAATTCAAGCTTAATGATTTGTTCTAATGAAGTTGAATTCTTACAATAGGACATTCATTTCTGCTGGCTATTTGCTAAGTTTAGTCTTCAACAAAGTTATACCATAAGCAAAAAGCACCAAAAAAATCAATGTGCTGAGTAAGCTATTGTCTTGAACAGGAAAAAAAAAAATCACAAAAGCAGATTTTTTCATACCACTTCTCTACCATTCACACTAAGTTGCTGACTTCTGTATGGGCAAAGTAATTTTAGCTTAAAAAATTAAAATGATTCATGAGCCATCACTAATTGTTCCCATCTGTTTTTTAAAGATTTGCTCACTTAGGAAGCTCTGTACTTTCCACACAGTATAAATACCAAAAATCTATTTCCCTGAACATGAACACACCATCCCCAAAAAACCCATGTTGATGAGAGAAGTTTAGAAATGCTTTATACTCTCAGGAATTACAACACAAATGAGATCAGTATTAAACAACACTTACTTGGTTGCTTTTCTCTGCTTGATTGTTCCTATTTGAGTCTGGAAAATGGATATGGCATCCCGTTTCCTCCATCACTTTTTTAATATTATTACCACCTTTACCTATCACATGAGAATGTTCGGTATGTGAAACATCCATCTTCAAGGTTACCCGATTGCTCTGGAAATCAAGCACCCACAGTTTGACTTGGTCACAGCAGAACCTGAGTATTTAAGTTTTTAAGAGTAACGTAACTTCAAGAATGACATCAAAATTGTACTTCCAAATATTTTGCTATTACTTAACTTCTACTCGAGGATGATGTTTTTAATAGGAATCAGTTGGATGTTAATTTGGTCTTGTTTTCTTTCTAGTTAGGAAATAAACAGTGCAGAGAAATACCCTAATGATGCATCTTCAAAAAATGACTAAGGTTTTTAAAATACCCCTTTTAAAAATTGAATTTTCATCAACTGTGACTTAAGTGTCCTTCTGCAATTTATTCTGATTTCTTTTAATTCTGTGTTCTTTCAATTGAAGTCACGCATCCCTGTTTGATCTGAAAGCATGACATGATGAAGACTTTGCAAATCAAAGCCATGGGACCAAGTAACTTTTTTCTTCCTTAAACAATTTTTTTTGCACATGAATTTTTAAAACACACAAAGACTGCCTCCAGCTATTCTTAAAAGCTCTGTTGTTAACAGCTCATAATAATGTTATTAATAATAACATTATTAACAATATAAGTTTATTAACAATATAAGTTGTTCAAAAAGTGGTGCTTATCTCTTGAGTGCTCCTTTTGGCAATCTGCTCAGAGAACCAGGAAGGTGCCATACAAGTACACAGGAGCCATACACACTGCCCCAAAAGAGCTGCTGATGAATGAAAATAATATCTGATGAACAGAAGAGACCCCCGGCCAAAATCTAGATGTTTTAGAAATTCTGGTCCTGATGTTTCAGAGTGTAATAATAGAGTAACTGTTAAACATAAACCAGCATAAATGCTTCCAAAATAAAATTTCAAACAGAAACCAAATTTTATGTTCTCTGAAGTGGTTGCATAATCTATTGCTTGCAGTGAAGCTATATTTCAAATTTTGAAGTAAAACCCCAATTCAATGAACAAATCACTTATGCTTTTAGCTATATGGCTGGAAGTATTATTTCTATATTATTCAGATCTGGAAAAGCTGCTTCAAGCAAGTATTTTTCTCTCAAAATGTTTAAGTATGTGGGTATACACCAATATCAACATCTGCAAGGCATTTATTGGAGATTGTTTCAGAGTGTCCATAAATACCTGCTCTTGTAATGTGCTTATTAAAGAGATCAATGTCACCACAAAATTAGGGGCTAAAGTGTCATTCTAAGAAAGCTTTCTTACTTTTGTGTCCAAGACAGACATGATTTTCTCTTTTGCTTCCTTAACGTTTTCCTTTTTTCCAGAAACTTTAATATGGGGATCTATAAAAGAAATAAGCTTGTAAGAAAAATGTAATACAATATCTATAAAAAAATTCCTCACTGCTCGAATAAATTTGAGCCCATTATTTATAATCCATTGATAAACCATACCACCAGCCTTTGGGATTCAGCTGAAGGCCAAAATGTCTTATTCCATCCCTTCAGCCCCACAATTAGGATTACCAGATGAATTTATTAAACGTGAGAACCAACTTAAAATAAATAGAAATCAAAATCCAAATGTATATCACAGTATCATAAACATTGCCTGCAATGCAATTACACAGCTAAACCACTATATCTTCTGAAACCAAAAGTAACAGCAGACAACTCAAAGCTTTTTGGCAGCCCACCAAACTCAAACTCACCCTCATCATCAGTTTGTTCTATTTAATTCGTCTCTACAAATATTATTTGCAGTTTTAACCTGGCACTAAAGATGTCTCCACCCAGTTTTCTGACTGCAGTTATCAAATTAAATTGACAGTTTATTAAAGCCAATTGCTGAAGTTCAAGTACATAAATTAGCAGAAACACCAGCTGATGGTGGATTTTGCCCAGTGAGAGCTAAATTATTGATTCTACAGCTGACTTGGTTTACATGATGATTTTCAGACCACTGCCCTTAAACAATACAAGGTGCTGGGCTGAGCTAGCAGGTGCAGTTCTGCATCCCATAATACACACCTGGTCAGAGAGTACAGACCCGACTTCGGAACTAAATCAAGTAACAATTACTCCAAGTGTGAAAATTACACATCAGCCAGTTTAGCAGCACCATCTGGTGTCCAGGAGCACACAGTGCCACAGTGCAAAATTACCATCAAAACATGAAATGTAACTTCAGTTACAACAAACTAAGAAATGCCCAACTACCACCCACATTTCTAACTGCTAGAAAAAAGGGTGTGATATTGCAGGTGATGCCTCTTTCCCCTGCTCTTGAGTCCTCTGCCCTTCTGCAGTGTCTTTTTCTTCTATGATACACTGGACTGTTCTTAAAAAAAAAATCTCAACCATCTTCTGACTCTTGAATTAATGTAATTCATGAGTCCTATTTATATTCTCTAAGATGCATGCTCGACAATTACATACATCTTAGGGAATATAAAAATAAATATATTCTCAATGGCAGGAGAAAACAGCTGTAACACAACATATCTGCCTTTCCCATCATCTCAATGATTGAAATCACTTCCCTACTAAAGTGAAATAATACAACTTTAGGCTGTAAACCTGTTCTATTCAATTGAAAATTCAAATTCTTTAAGTCATGCCTGGATACACTTTTCATTCCAACAGTAAAAATAAGCCTCTAGTCTTTACCACTGAGAAGTTCTGAGCACATTCAGCTGGGGATACAGAAACACTGAAGGAACACAGGATTCACTGCCAAGTTTCATGAAATACAAGAAAAATGCAGCATTTTCAGTTCTAAGAAACAGATATATTTTATTTTTTAAAATGGAAAAACCGTAGTCACAAAAACATGGTACGCGCACAGAACGTACAGAAGCTTCAAAAATCTGCTGCTTCAGCCTTTCACAATGGAGCAAAGTCAAACAAAATCTCAACAAAATAGTCTTAAGGGCAAATTTTCTTTTCTTTTTAAAGTTGACAGGAAGCCATGTGGTTCTAATGCATTTAAGCTGCGGATGATATTTGAAGTGGATGCCGCAGTCAGAAATTCCCAGAAGCAGATTCTAGCACACTGTGTGTGCTCCAAGTGCTCTTTAGATGCAACCAGGAAAAACACAAGCCCAAACCATCACCACCACTGTAAAGCTGATTTTCACATATTTGCAAACATTGTATTTAAATACACATTTGATTATATGCAGGAAAATTACCTGAAATCAAACCTAGCATCCTATTAGTACCAAAAGAGATTACTGTCATTCCACAATATTACTTGCTTACTCATGAGTGAAAATACAGTTTGGAATACCTATCTTTTCCATTTCTCATCTCATTTGGAAACCTCTTTTCTGTTGATACTGACAGTTTCAGCCAAACATCCTGTATTTCTATACTTGTTTGTTCTTTTAAGATGAAAAAAAGCTCAATTTCTCAGTTTAAAAAGAAAACCAAAGAAGAACCCACAAAGCAAAAAAGAATCCACTGATGCCAGTGACAATTCTAAAATATGCTACCAAAAGTACCCTCTCCTTAATTGACTTCTTCTAAAGGACACAGTGGATGGAAATGGATATGAAGCAGGTCAGTTTAAGTCAAAGAAATTCTTTCTTTGAGAGTTGTTCACTCTTTCCTTCAGTGAAACACTATTTAAATACAACATCCTCATCAAATTTTGCCTGAAAAGAGTTACTTTTAACTAAAAGATTTTGAAGTGTTTGAATTGGCCTTGTATGAGTTGAAAACACATTGAAACTAGGTACGATCTGCAGGAAAACTCACAGGTATCCAAATAACAATCAACAAACAGGTCATTTCAGGAATTAATTACTTAGAGAGACAATTAGGTCAGGATAATCTGATTTTCTATGTATTACAGAAACAAAATTTCTTAATATAGCTGTGGAATCAAACAGCTTGCTTGATTTGCAGCAGATTCCATGGATTAATAGTTACATTTAATTTAGAAAAAAAGTCCTACCTTGTCTTAGGCACTAAGACAAAAATCTTGGTTGGATAAAGCTCTACATTTAATATTTGAAATACCTACAGGTACGATGTCAGCAATGCACTGCTAAAGCCCCAAAAATCCCCATGGCACTCTCAGAAGTGTGAAGAGGATTGTCAGGCACAAAACCGTACTGAGTGTGATGCATGTCTGGAACTGCCAGTGCAGATAAGCACAAAGCAGCACTCCAGTCCTTACTGCACTGACCCACGCAGCACCAGCACACAGCCCTGGCTGCAGGGAAACCACCCGTGAGCCAGGCCAAACAACTCCCCTGGACGGGGCCACAACGGTGCCACCTCTGTCCAGGTGATGCTAAGTCATCCCTCATCCCTAAGGAACATGGGGGTTTGATACCTGTTTTACCTGGGGAAAAAAAAACACCTTGTTTGTAAGGTCCTTAATGTAACTGGGAGTATGCGCCATATAAAACTAGAGCGAGTAAAGAGCAGGTGCCTACCATAAATAAAGACATGAGACACCAAAGCTTTGCAAACTGTATTCTTCACACAAACTATGTGCAAACACAGAACAAAGGCTTCAGAAGAGGTCTGTGTGCTAGAAGCATAAAAGGCGTTAACACTTAATTTAAAGTGTAGTATCAGACCCTGGAAAAGGTTTTAACTTCGAATAAACAGCATGATTAGTGTCTTGCAAACTATTAAAAATGCCATTCTATAGTAATCCATCTTTTTCATCAATTTTGAAGGGCAATATATTTTTCTTTAGGAATGGAAAAGAAAAAATTAATTTTAACAGGCCTTTCCCCCCCACCTCAAGAATGGAGGAATATTTACATAGAATAGAAAGCTGAAGTTACACAAGAGACACTGCTGGAAATTTTCTCAACATTCTTCATTTTGCCAGACTGCTGCCTTCAAGTGGTCTTTTATTGCTCCTATCCTCAAATTCCTCACTCCACACTTTGGCAGAGTTTCACCTCCCCAGTCTTTGTCCACAGCTATACCAGCAAGCCTCCAGCTTTATTGCTACTATTGTGTGTGACACTTCAGTAAACAAAACAAAATTCCTCCAAGCAAAAGTGTATTTGTGCCAGTGCAAATGCATCAACACCAACTTCTCCCAGGCAAGAAATATTTCTAATAATGAAGCCATTTAACTGTGTAGGTCTCTCCTGAAATTCAAGTGTTACATTTAATGTCTGGGGCAGCTCTTCAGACTACAGCTATGCATCCAGCTTGTTTACAGGATGAACAGCCTTAAGTTAAGTAACACAAATACCAAAATACCACTACTCTAAAAATAGCCAGACAACTGGGCAACACCAGGGCAGATGACAGTCATTCTTAACGAGGGGCTGATTAAGATCTGAATAGCCCAAGAGTATTTCAGAACTTGAGCCATTCAAACAAAAAGACAAAAGAGATCCAGCATTTTTAAAGGACAAGTTATGAGAGTGTCTGTCCCAAAAGCACTAACAAAACCACACTAAACTATGTGAAAAGGAAAAAAAAACAAACAAACAATTAATTAACACATAGAAGTTGGTATGTTCTCATCTGAAGGGGCAAGTACATTGACCACCCTACAATAAGATGAAGAAACATAGCCCTATACAACGAGTGAATTAAGGAAAAAGGTCAAGTAAGGCTTCCTATTAAATTGATAATTAAATAATTAAATTGAAAGAAGGATAATTAAATTGAAACAATTTATTTAACGTGCATAAATTAGGAAATACTGTGTGTACAGTTTTAGGAGTAGACATTCCCTCACCAAAGTAGATGACTGGTAATAGCCAAGAGAGATTTGAAATAGGCTCACTCCATTGCCATGGAAAAGCAACATTAAGGCTAAAAGCATGGAGCAAATGCTCAGGAGTTAGGGCACATGCAAAGGAGCTCGACTGAATAATAAAGTAAATTCAGCACTTGGGCACTTGGTGCTGTTGGCTTACCAGCTTAAAAGAATTCTTTTCCTCTCTCCAATAGAACTCAGGACACTCACTTCTCCTCCCAGTGTCTAAACCACAGAAGGAAAAAGCTACCCGTGTATTAAGGCAGAAAGCAATGAGCCATTTCCTACTGCAGACTCCTGAGTATTCTCTGAGGTATCACTCAACAACAACATGCAGATTTCGTTTGGGGCTTGTCTTTTTTCTTGCTTTTTAGCTGAAATTAGACTGCAGCATCATTTTCTCTAAATGAGATTTCACCCAGCTAACTTGGGCATGATCAAAAGCCTGCCCAGAGCATCATAAAACTCAACATGGGCTGCAAGCAATTAATAGTGTCTTCAGAGGAGACATATCCTGAGGCTCTGGGCATCCTGGGGGATCTGTTTGTTGTGGACAAACAACTGATTATGAAATGTCCCTGGGAGGAGCTAGAGCCACTGCCTATATGTGCACACGCATTTGAAAGACTCTTTGTCTTCTCAGCATTTTTTCACTCTTAACTTTCCCCATTACTGGCAGCTCACTCCAAACCATCTTTAGAAGAATTTCTGTTCAACCAAGGACACAAGAAGGAAGCTGAGAAAAGGCAAACACTTGTTGCACCGTCCTGCACACTGTTCCCTCCAGGGAAGGCAGTTTACACACAGCCCTTCACTCTTGTCGTGGATTTTTGCTGCCATGCTGTCACCTGAGGAGCATGAACTACCAGAGCACTGCTTTTGAACCCTGCCCTGTAACAACTGTGTGATGTGCAGCCAGCAATCCCCCCCTCACTTCTCTCCACCATTTATAGTGACATACTTACATACACAGACAGACATACACAGATATTCACAAAGTAGGGACTGAGTAACACACCAACCTTACACACACAGAAACCTGAAGAAATGCAGCACAGCATGGTACAGCAGAGAAAAGAATCTTGTTTCTCAAAGATTTCAGTGTAGCTCAAAAGAAAACATCAATATCTGCAACAGTCTACTTAAAATGGCTCTAAGAGTGAAATATCTGCTTGATGTAAGCCTCACAAATGAAAAGAAATGAGATGCACTTGGACATGAATCATAGCTGAATCTCACATTTGGATCTCCTAGCAGCTTTGAAACACCCCAGCAGAACACTGAAAATTCATGTTCAGAATGCCCAAAATTAAGTGAAAATTAGCCAGAAACATCAGATAAGCTTTAAAAAATAGATTACCTGTACAACATTACGTTTGGAGAAATAAACTATTGATGACTGGATTTCGGACCACTGACAGAGGAAATGAAGTTGAAAAGACTTCTCTTAAAGCATAAGCAAAGAGGGAAGACAAGGAAGAGGTAACAGATCATATGGCATTTTAAACAGAAAAGTGACCAGATTTCAAGGGAGGAGGGGAAGGCCAAGGTGGAGAAGAAAACCTGAAAAGAAGAAATGAGAATGAATTAATTGTAATCACCAAGACACTCCATTTCAGTTACAACTTTAGTTACCACCATGATTAGCTTAAATTCCTTATTTCACATCTAAAAAGAGCCCTTAGGGACAAATACACTCAGCCACAAAAAGGCACACGCCATGCAGCCCTTCTGCTGCCTCTTGGGCAGCAGCTCTTCGGCCTTTAACCCAAGCAGCCACCCAAAGCAAGGCAATCTCTCAGCAGGACACAAAGTCTGTGATGGCTTATATTTTTCAGCACGGACACAACAAATTCACAGTCCATGACTTAAAAGTCTGTTGTCTTTGAGTCTCAAAGTACAAACACAGAATCACAATGCCTGGGAACAAAAATAAAAAATATAAAGAAGAAAAAAGCCATAGTATTGTAAGATCAGCTTAATAGAGGACCTAAAAAACAGCCACGACATTCCCATCAGAAGTAACACCACTGTGTCTTCACTGTACACAGACTTATACTCAAGGTTGCAATTCTGACGCTTAAGTCATAAGATAATTTTAGTTTTTCACACACACATTCTCAAACATATCCTTGTGACTGCGTTTTTCCAAACAAAAAACATCATCTGACTCGTGAGCTGAAGTTCACACCTCAGGCTCAGCCTTGCTCGCAGTGCTCCCACACCAGTCCCAGCTACTGCTGCACCTTCCCGTGTCTGACTGCTCTGACCAACTGTGTGAGCTGCTCTGGACACAGCCTCTGCAAGGATGAACTCTGTGCCTGCACCAGGAGGATGCAGTTAGTCTGCAAAGATTAATGCACTACGTAGGCCTGGGTGAGCAGACCTGTCCTCTTAGGAATCAGGATGGAATTAAATGTTATTGGAAAGATAAAAACAGCTGCCTCCCAACAGGACATCAGGCATCTGGTGACTAAAGCCAAAGAGAGCTCATAGAGTATTTTTGATTACCATTACAAATACTTTACCTTCCCCACTTTAGTATCACACTCTGTGAAATGAATTTTCCCCAGGAAAGTTTTCCTTTCCCAGATTACTGTGTTTTTAGTGGTTATTTCAACTGTATTCCTGATGAACATGGTGAACAAGTAGCATTTTTTTCTGTTTTTTTTTTCTAAACAAAGAGAAAAATGGCAAGTCCAACAAAGAAACATCTAAACTGTCTTCTTGAGAGCTATTCAAGTAGCAACAGCTTCATGAATTAGAGGAAAATGATGATAGCCCAGTAAAACTCCAGTCTGAGTCCACAGGAACACTGATTCAAGGGCTTAGTAGGCTCTTACAAAAAAGAGCTCCAGTACAAGCAGACCACCTTCACTGACTGGTTTTTCTTCCCATGCACCAGACACTAATTACATTGCCTACAACACTTAGAGATACTAAATGAGAAAAAGTTCCTGAACTCTTTTTTGAAGCTGTAAGAAGTAATTTTCTTAGCATTAGATCATTAACACACACCCATCTCTACATCTTGGGCTTGAAATTTGAGAGATCAATACATTTGTTAAAGTTATGATAATATTAAGTGTATGAAATTTGACTCAAAAATATTATCAACAAGATTCTGCCACTGACTGAACATGACTATTTCTTTTATTATTTTTTGGAAACACAATTTTTTTCCAGCCAGCATGGCAATGTATTGGCTTTTTCCATGCACCACTACTGTGCAGGCTGTAATCTCAAGGAAGAAAAAGGCAAATAGAGAGACAAGGAAAGCAGTGTTTCCATCTTCCTTCTAAGCCCACTAGGGATACACCTAACCAACAAAAACATTATCCATCTGGTGATAATTGGTTCTGAATACTAAAACCTTCTAGATGCTTTTATACCAACAGTTTGTTATGTGAATACTGAATCATGTAATAATCGACCATTTCTTAGCTTTTAGCATGGCAAGATGTGTAAGGGACTCTAGAACCTGTATATCTTACATTAAAAGGTTATTCCTTTTCACAGATATTGAATTATTTTCACCAGTATAACAGGCAGTTTGCAGCTGATTTAGGAAGAGAACCTTCATCTCCTGAAGAACAGTGACTTAAAAACTTGTGCTTTTCTTTTTATGGAGGGGTTCAGAGCAAGCAAACACTACCCACGCTGTTCCTCTGTAAGGGTAATTTCTTTGTGATATACTGAGAAATAAAAACACCAAACACCTGAAAGATGCCCGGTATTACCTTTCAGATCAATAAATCATTCCTGAGCTGCTCTCAGATGAATTTTCTCTGCATCACTTCTGTCCATCAGTCTCTCCCAGTATTACACTAATAGAAAAACTCACCTCTGGGAAATTAATCACCTATTGAGTATCTTTGCAATGGGGATTTCAGCAGTCACTCTGATAAATTGCATTTTGTGTCCCAAAAATTGAGTTTAAATAGAAAGATAAAGGCACCAGAGCAGAACACTCAGTCTCCAGTTTACCTGCAGATGCAGTGCAGAGCACATTGCAAGGTATCTGCTTGCTAGAACCTCCTAAAAATCCAAAACCAATACATCAACTAATTCCAATTTTCATTGAAAGATCGTGACAAATTTGTACTCTCAAGTAATTTAACTACAGCAATAAGTTTATATAACTACATTCCAGGGCTTGAAATTTCAGTTTTACTACAGTTACTGCCAAGCACACTCACTGGATGTTAAGCCCCTTGATAATTCCCTTCATATTACAACTGTGTTTGTATTCTACTCCTCCCTTGTCTGGCCAAGTGTAAGCAAATCACTGTTCTTCACAGAAAACACAGCACGCCCTGACCAAAACCAGAAAAGCCCAAAATCTTCCCTCTCTTACAGGAATGACCCAAGTTCAAATCACTCTTGTGTAAGTGTAGCTACAGTACAATGCCCACCTGCTGGCTCCTTTGCTACCTCGAGTTCCCTTAAAACAGTCACCAATGTGACCATAAATACATTTTATCTTCCCCTGAGCCAGTACAAACCCATGAGTACAAACCCCCCAGCACAGAAACACTGGCAAGCCGAGCACAAACGAGATAAAAGGCTCAAGCAAATGTGACTTTCTTCAAAAGCCTCCTCGCCTGTCACCTACCCCGCAGAATTAATGGCTGGGGCTGTTTTCTGAAGTGGCAGCAGTCGGGGATAAGTGACTCCAGCAAAGGAGGGATTTGCTGCCAGCTGTTGGCACAAGGGATGCTGTGGGTTTGTGCGTGTCTGAGTGCTCGGATCAGAGAGAACCAACACCAACTCCTGGGGCCGAGTTTCAAATGGCCTGGGATGGTCTTTCTGTCCATTTATTTATTGCAAAACAGGGCGGAGTCATCTATGCTCGAGTCAGCTGCTCCAGAAACAAAAGAAATAAACAAACTTGTGATCTAAACACAACGGTTCTTTAATTTTTAAAGTACACAGTTGTGCTGTTTGGGGGAATTTTTCTTCAGAATATAAGAAACAGTGTACACTGACAGTTTCTCATTTACAGAGAAAGTTAATAAAAAGCAGATGGAGGTCAAAATACAGCAACTACAATACGTGCTGTAATTAATCGGGCACTCCAAACAATAAACACAATGTCAGCAAGAGACTCACTTTAAATCTCTAAGTCAATCACAGACTGATTGCTTCAGCAACACATTACAGAAATTACTGACCATTTACAAAGTTGCACTGAGGTAAGAAATCCTTCATCTTCAACAGGTACCCTGTAGGTTAATTAGGAAGCTTAGCACTGAGTACTTCAAGTGAATACTTGGGAGAAGTACTTAAACTGAAAAGACTTTTCCCCTCAAAACATTCCCAAGCCAAACATCATAAACACAGAACAGCAGAATTTTTCCATCTTTACATCTCACCCTGAGGAGAGCAGCCATAGGCCAAAGAAAAACTGGATAATTCACGTGCATGCACGCATTTCAAATGGCAAAATATGCAAACATTGTCACTCTTGGCAAGCTATAAAAAACCAGACAGAAGATAGTGAGGCATAGGAAGTTTGGGCCTCTAGATAGAGAGTATGTTTGCTCAGGAAAACGGTGGCAGTGCTCTTCCATTTGAAATGCTGAGAAAAATCAAAGAAAAACAGTGTTGTTTCAAGTTCTACATCCACAGTTGGAAGGAAAAAAAATTAAAATCCCTGTGTTAATTAGAAACAGTCCAGTAACTGTTTCTCTAAAAAAAAAAAAAATAAAAAAATTACAGTCCCTTTCCAGCCATCTCCTACAAATATCTCACATCCCACCACTTTGCATCAGGAAAATGTAGTGACAGCTGTGGACAAACAACATAAGTCAGCTGAAATTTGCCCCCACAGTTTAGCTGTCTAAATACTTGGGAGAACACAAGTTTTCCATTAACTGTAGCAAAATCAAATTCTAGCTCACAAGTATAGCAAAAACCCCTGAAAATTTAGAATTCCATCAATAATACATTTATGTTATATTCATAAAATTGGCTTCGACTGATTTTACTTGGGTAAATTTCAACCAGCATTAAAACAAAGGAGTTTTGTAAATACTTGTGTATTATACCAGGCATGAGAGTTACTTCAAAAATTACCAGTAAACACTAGACTTAAAAACCAGAGAATTGCTTGAGAGAAAGCACAAAATAGGACCCAGCACGCCCCATACTCCACCATGCCAGTCTAACTCCTGAATGCCAATGCTGGGCATAGGTTTATGTCAATATTTTAGTAAGCAGCTATGGCCTCACATACCTCACTCTCTGGATAACCTTTAGCCTGCCCATGAAAAAAAGAAAAAAAAGAAAAAAAAGAAAAGGCTGTGTCATTAGGGTGATTAAGGCACTGGCAACTGAAAGAAGTCAGCAAGACAAAAATTCATATTATTATCAGGAAGTAGAGATCACAACCTCTCCTCACAGCTCTTGCTCAAATCTTTTTCCTGCCAGCAGAACAGCAAAGAGCACTTGCAGACACAGGTTTAGAAACTGCAGTCTAGGCACTCAGGTCTAAGTTACCAGATATTCATTTTCAGCTGCTGCTGATGCTGGCAATGAGTGAGGCTAAAGTTTTAGTTGCAAAAATAACAGAAGAAGCAGAAAATATGCAAAAAATACCTGCGTCTGTTAATGCATGTTAGGAAGACAAGTAAAAAAGAATTAATGGCGAAGAGTCTCTTACATCTTGACAATTTCTTCTTTTGGGCTGATATGCTGCTGACACTGCTAAGAAGCAATTTTCAATATAACAAGTCAGCTGATTAAAAGCATAAGCCACTTTGTAGTAGCTTTCTTATCTTTGTGTGGCATTCCACCAATAATTCAGGCTATAAATGAACTTCTCTATAGTAGTTTCTTCTGGTTTGTTTTTTTTTTCTAACCCCATCACTCTGGAACTAACTCCATCTTTACTTATGGAATCCAAAATCTGCTCACCCCCCAAATGCTCCTGTGTAGAGTCATGGCAATTCGACAGGGATTCCTTCTTGCAGCATCCTTCAGTAAGCAAATCCACAAGAAGAAAATTTAAAAAATTATGCACCCAAATAGCCACTTTCAGTATCCCTTCCCCTCACAGAAGGCACACATTCAATCTGAGAATTCAGATTTCTTTGATGTGACCAAATGGGTGTCCCTGAGCCAGTCAATTCCCCTTTGTAACCCTCCACATGACAGTGCCCAGAGGAGAGCTGAATGTGCACTCAGAGCAGTAGGAACAGCAGAGGGGAACTGTACACAGAAATGCATTTTGCACATGTATTACTGCTGGAAATCTCAGTGGGAACTGTTTGGCATTAGGGGACTTTAAGCCAATTCCACAAAAAAAAAAGCTTGCACTTTCCTGAAGCCCAGTATTTTCACAGCTTACTTTCTTGGCTACTACTCTCTTCCAGCACTGAAAAACCAAGTTTACATTATTTGACATTGCACTGGACACAAATCCAATTAGATGGATGAAAGCTGCACTCAAAATTAATCCTTTTTATTGCCATCTTGGTTTACTCGCACACATTCGAATTCTGTTTTTTGATTTTTTTTTAGTAGAAATTGCCAATATCCTCAGCTCCCATGGACTAAAAATTCATATTTTGCGTTCCTGGTATTTAAGTCATCCATATGTTTTGATGCAAGACAAGACATCTGGTAAATATTTAACAAATTTAAATTGCAGCCATCAAAACTGCAACTTTATGGAAGCTGCACAAAGACATCAGATGGGAATAGTGACATGTTAGACATGGAATCACTGGTCTAGGACAGTAATGAAAGTACACATCTATACAGCAGCATTTACCAGCTTTTCCATAGGATATTCATTAAGTAAGAACCTCAGAATCGTGTCTGATCTAATTTCCAAGAAGGGATATGTATTGGAAATTCATGCCAGACACCTACGAACACAAGGCTGTAATCCTCCCCTCCACTTTTTGGAATATGCATTTTCACCATCTTCTTCCTTTGCACCTCCCATCTGCTTTCCTATTTACACCATCTTTGTCATTAACTCTATTCTTTCAAAATTCTCATTTCTTTAAGACTCCCACTCCAACCTCAGATTTCCTGCCATCCCAGCTACCTCTTTCCAACTGGCTTCAGTCTCCTCATCAGCCTCTCACTTCCTCTCCATGTCTCTCCCCATTCCACTCCATTCCCAACTTTGTCCTTTCCCACAGCTTTGTTCCCATTAACAAGAGCTCATTTGCCTTTCCCTTTCACAGCAGTTAATACAGGGAGAACATGTTGCCAGCAGCCCTCTGAGACTGGCCATGGTTGGTGAGCATTGCCAGATGGTTTTGGTCTCCCCAGCTAAACTAAACCAATTCCAAAGCCAAAACTACCAGAGTTCTTAACAAGCATTTACCATGAAAACACAATTTTTTTTAAACATTAAAAATCTGGACTGAAAAAGTCACCAGAACACTAGCTATGCCCAGGATTTTGTTCTCTTTAGATTTGACTTCCTTTACAGACAGAATAATCTTGTCAAGTAATCACAGAATGACCAGCACAGTTTTATACAAGGTTAAGTCTGTACAGATGAAAAGTTTAAAATTCTGAAAACTGTATTACAGCTATTTTTCAGATATTCCCTCCTACTGCTACTTCAGAAAAATCATATGATTCAAATTACAGTTTCCAGAGGAAGTCATTAAAGAGACTAGAATTTCTATCAATGATGGTTTTGTAAGTTTGCACTTAGTCTTTGGCACAGACTCCATCTATATTTAGAATACACAATATAAAGTACGCTTGCAATCAAAGCACACAAAAATATCAAAATTTTGCAGGGAGAGGATGATACTCACATAGACTGTAATTTCAGAAGGTTTACAGGACTTGATCAGGGTTGGAGTGGGGAATGCAGTAGCCAGCCCGACCTGCAAGTGTTCCCGTCCCCAGGAAAGCCTCTTTGGGGAAGGCAGCTACAGAAACACTGCATCAAGAAACTGTAAAGACTATAATTTTTTTGGTCAGCTACAGAATATCACAATTGCTTCAAAGTATAAAAATGTAGTGTTCTCACCAGTAATATTCAAGGGCTTATGATCTTTCTTCCTCCAAACTGTGACAAGACTCTTAAGTAGATTTCTGTCGTGCATCTTTGTTTCTCAGTGCTTTTGAGAGCTGGAGAGTTCTGGCCTCCTCCACTCAAGGCATCTTTTGTTTCAAATCCAAACAAGAATTCAAATCCTGTTTACTAACCTGACATATCATTGCCACTCACTGAATAATGCTTAATGCATAAGTGGTGTGTTGAAATTAGCACCCTCAGATAGTACCAGATGTTTTAGTGTCAGATATGTTCATACAGTAATGCATTATTTGGGTAGCAAGAACTTCTCAATATCCCTTTACACCTTCTCAACCATTAGGATTGAAACACATGGAAGCAGGAGTGTGTCATACTTTAAAAAAATGAAACATGACACTTGCCATTTTTTAACACTTCTCCAACCAAACCCAAGAAAAAGTACATGGTGATAAAAGAACAAAAATATACTATGGATACTTAACACCAAGAGTTCATCTTCTCTTATGAAAAATACCCAAGAGGATGAACAATCCCTTCTCTAAAGGAAAAAGTACTAGAGTAGTACAAATAGAATTTGTTTTACTGCAACAAGGTCAAGTATAAAATTAAGGTTAATGCCATTCTAAGGAACACAACAAACTTGTAATTTCCCAGACCATGTAGCAGATCTGAAATTTTATTTTATGAAGCAACTGCATAGATAACAAACCATCTTACTCCTCCCTCCCCAAATACTGCCAGCATTCTCAAGAAACATTGCAAAGCAACCCTTTATCTCCTGGCATGAGAAGCTTTCAAACCCATTGCAGAATCATATGTGCAATTCATCTACTTTTAAGATATGAGCAGAACTTTTTTTTAAGAAATCTACTTATATACACAGTTCTTAGCTGGACAATTGCATAACAGTGTGAACCTTTTTTCCTGTTTTTAGTGAGGTTAAATAAGAGGTGCAAAGGAATTTTGCTGCACACAGAGAGAGCTGACACAGAATACCCAAACCAATGGTTCTGTTGTCATGGGCACCAACAAGGGAAAAGCATTTAAATGCCAAGATTTTTGAGAAAACCTTTACTGAACTGGTATTAAAGTCAGACCCACAACTTTACACCTTGGGAACCAAAGCTAAACAGCTTCAGGAAAAATTCTGCTGACAAAAGAGCACAGGCCCCCACCACCCAGCCGCCCTGAATGCCCCCTGCGTCAGTGGGACTGGCACCAGGACATGCCAGGCTGCAGGGCTGAGCTGCCTAGCAGGGAGCTATGGAGGCAGGGCACAGGCTGGAAGCATGCAGCAGGGCAGGAGAGAGAGGGAAGACCAGAACTGTTCTGTATGCCACCTGTGAAAACAATCATGTCTCCCCAGTTTTGTTTCCAGCAGAAGTAGTTACCAGTCTTGCCTTTCCAAGTGCTTGGAAAAGGCACAGGTGAGTGCACCTTTACCATTATTCACAACCAATTCCTATTATTATATGGAATAAGGCTGTCTTGGGGTCAGGTGGTCAAAATCCCTTGTTCCTACTGCTCTAACATGAAGGTGTCTCAGATTGGCGCACTGAGATCCCCTTTCCATTTGCAAATGGGAAAGACTCATGAAGTGAATTCCAAATCCCATCTTGCAGCACCCTTCTGTTGCCTGCTGTGTAACCAGGTGAAAAGCTCTTCTCTTGAGGAGCACAGCAGTCATCAAACCACCACCTCCCTCACCTCACTACATCAGGTATGGACAGGGGACTAGTTCCTTGACTTCAGTGGAGATCCACAAGCAAGGGAAGGCACTGGAGCAGCAGCAGCCTTGGAGTGGCTGACAGAGTTCCAGAGCTGGGATAAAGTACATTACTTTCTCTGTAAGAATGACTCTGCAGGATGACTTTGGGCAAGTTGAGCCAACACTTCTATTGATGTGCACACTGAAACCAGTGCTGAGACTAAACAAATTAGATCTTGATCATGGACCATTAAGAAAATTACCTCTGTTTGTAAGTGCTTAAGCATCCAGGCACTTCAGAGGTTTAGCTGCTCTCTTCTCTGCATTACTCCACATCCCTTCACCCCCAGCTAAAGATCACAGAATAGAAGAGTCATCACTCCATACATGTTTGATTCCTAGCAAGAGTTAGGGTACAGCCTTTCAGCTGGCACATTTTTCAAAAGCATCTTAGTGGTAATTTCCCCCACACTTTTTTTTAATTGGAGCTTAAGGCTCTAAACCAATTAAGTGACTATTCATAGCACTGAATTTAGGGTAGGAAAAGTAGTTGATTATATCCCACATTCACTCAATCAGGTTTGGTTTTGGGGTTTCATTGTAACTAGAAACAGCATACAAATATATGAAAGTAGGTCAAGATCAGGAGTTGACCTGACCTATGAAAAACCACTGTTAGAGGCCTTGGTTCATTAACAGGTCTGAAGCACTTGGCAGCCCTGGGATGCTGTGTGACCTTCCCAGGTGGGGCTGATTCAGCATTTAAGACTCAGGTGCAAAGTAAAACTCAGTGCCTTGCTGCATTTACAGAAACACAAAACATCAATTCCTTTTGCAGTAATTTACACTAAAGAGTGTTTTCCTTTAAGATTGATAAATCAGCAACACAGGTAAGTAGTGGCAGGCACACAAGCAATTCCAGCACATGAAGGTCTGTTTCCTATTATTCACAACATTTTAATGCACTTTTAGAGGTTATATGTGGCTACAAATGAAGAGATTGCAATTTTAGAAGTGAATGAAATTATAGGAGGACTTGTAATCCTATTAACATGAGTACTTTTACCCCACAATTTACACAGGCATAGTCTTTAGAGAAGTAGCAGGATTCACTTCTATATTGAAAGAATTAAGAACAAATCAACTGTAACTAAGAAAAGTAGCTTCTGTAAGAAAATATTTTCATGCAACTTAAACCACCTCTGAAATACACAATCCTTATTTTTTGCAGTTTTTCCACAACACAGCTAGTTCCAAAACCCTTTTTAACAAAATTAAAATCAGACATAATATATATGCAACATGAAAAAGGAAAAAAAAAACTAATGTCTATTTGGCCCAGAAGAAGGAAGTCATTTAAGGAAATCACTAAAAACCTCTGTTCTGGCTGCAACTATATTCAGGAGTGACATGTATGTAAAGTCCTAAAGAAAAGGAAAATACCTAAGACCTAAAAAATAAGGTGATCCTAAGAGTCATTCTATATAGAATCAGAGGATCTTGAAGTTTGGAAAAGACCTCCAAGATCATGAAGTCCAACCTTTGAATGAACACCACCTTGTCAATTAAGCCATGACAGTGAGTGCCACGACTGCTTGGTTTTTTTTGAACACTTCCAAGGATGGCAACTCCACCACTTCCCTGCTCCAATTTTCCAGTTCTTCACCACTCCTTCAGTAAATTTATGCACACAACCACACAGAGCACAGCATTATCTGCTTAGGAGTTATACTATAAGACAAAGAAGCAAATAGCCTAAACTATTAGACATTTTCTCATTGCTTTTATGCTTATTTGACTTAACTAGGACTTGGCTAATTCCTAGGGGAAATTTTAGGTTATATAATTGCACTTTGCAGACATGCCAGCATCTGAAGAACACCAAGACACCTGGTATTTAGGAAAGGATTAGGTATGTAATGTAAATTTAGTGGCATAGACCAAAATCCTTTCAGTATTTCAGCAATCCCAGCAATAACCGAAAGCAGAGAAATCTATTAATTCCACCAAACTTTGCAATTACTACAAAATACCATCAATGCAATGAGGATCTCCTGAAGCAAGGGCCCAAAGCCCCGTGATACCACACAAGTACTTTTATACTCAAAGTTTCTCATCATCTGCCTCCTTGAGTCCTTTGCTTTGCTTAAGGGTGTCTCAGTTTGGTGGAGGTTTTTGGGGTTGTGGTTTTTGGTTGGCTGGGTGTTTCCTGGGGGGAAGTCTCTAGAGACTTCCAGACATGCTACAAGAGGTTACAGTGATTTTAAAGTTCACAAGAGTCCTAGATAATGATGCTGTGGTTATTAACTCTTCCATTATCACTGATAGTTAAGAATAAAATACTGGATTTGGACAAAAACACTGACAAAGTTCTATTCGCATCCATTAATCTGAGGTGGGGTTTTGCAGTGTGGAATTTCTGCATGGCAGTCTCTCCTTTGTACAAATGTGGGATTCAGCTCAGCTGCAGTACCAAGAGCAATACTGCATAACTCATGATGCACTTGTGTTTTAAGCAGTGACCTAATCCCTCCACGGAACACGTGTGTAAATGATGAAGTGCTTGCACATGGGATGCTGAACTGGCAGGCACAACTCTGAACTACTCCTATATTAACCACTCCTGGGATATTTCACTGCTAGAGATTTAGCTTTAAAAGCAGTTCACACTCCTTTCAAAAAAGATTGCATTGACAAACTGAATTGAGAAAATTAGGTATTTTTGAAAAGAAAAATAAATTATCTAAAAAGCCTAAAATCAAATTTAAGATTTATCAGAAAGCCTATGGCAAATGAAGAAATAACCTGGCATTTTATTTGCACACTTTCATAAGACCTCACTGCCTGACATCACAGTTTTGTTCTCTCCCTCTCTGTTTCATCTGAAAAGATAAACTTCAGCTTCTATCACAGTACTGGAAAACAACTGAAAGTTGATTTAAAGATCAGAAAGGACAAATATTTTATCTCACTCTAGATGTCTAAGGCAGTAACTCACATACAAGTTTGGCCTTGAGTTCACTAAGCAGTGGTATTTGTTTTAACAAAAGAGGAGGCTCTAGCTTTTATCACAGTGCCTCCTGAAACAGGCAAAGTGCTTCCCTTGTACCTAAACAACATTCCAGTAAATAACAGGGAGGTTTTGCTAATTTGGCTGAAGACTCTCTGGTTATTTGCCTCAAGTGTGGAACTAGTTATTAACTTCATAGCGCACATTACCTTCACAGCTTGGGACGCAAAGAGGGAAACAGTTGCACTTGGCTTGCAAGATAATTTGCAAAAGGCAAAGTTTAATTAAATATTGTGAAACCAAATTGACAGGCAATGAAGGCCAGCAGTGCCCAATGCCAGTTATTGCTGCCTTCCTTCCAGTGCCTTCAGTACCAATATGTTTCTTGCTATTCTCCTTGAATATGAATTTAACATGCTCTGTATTTGTGTTGGAGATATACTAATGAAAAACAGCAAGTAAGAAATGCTTTGATAACAGAAACTAGTTTAAATTTTTAAGTTATTAAAAAGATGAAAGAATTAATAAAAAGTAAAATCAAATGAAAAAAGTACAAACAGAACATGGACGAGATTTTTATTGACCAACTTAAAATGCATCAGTGATAACAGAGGAAAAACAGAAAAACAAAAAGCAAAACAAAAAGTCACAAAGCCAGAAACAGCAAATAAAAGACGAGGTAAAATAAAATAATAGCAGCTCAAGAGAGAAAGAAAAGAAATAAATTGCTAACTTCAAGATATGATACAAATAAAAAAGAGCTGGAAACTAAAGAAAATAGGAAAGGAATGAAAATATGGGACTAAGAGGAAGAAAAAAAGAGAAAGAGCAGTCCTTTTTAAAAGTGAATGGTAGAAGAGACCCCAGCGTTCCACTGGTTCTACAAGTTCAATTTATCTTGTATTTCCCCTTACCACCTTCTTTAACTTCCCAAAATATTCCCTGCTCCAACTCTCTGATCATCTTCCTGCTTAGAGCCACTAAGTTCCCAAGAGCTGAAGGGATTCTTATGGTGGCTGTTCCCCAAAAGCTATTTCAAGCTGCATTCTGAGCACACACATAACCCACAACCTCTTTATGGCTGTTGGAATAAAAAGGGATGCAGGGGTATGGGGTAGGGAGAATTTAGAAACAAAAAGGAGTAAGGAGTATAGGTGAAACCTGAACTCACATACACCCACTCCCTAAAGAACACCTTCAATACCCATCCACAAGCACTGCTGCTGATTAACATGACATTCACCTGCTTCCAAGGCATTAAGCATTCCATTTCCATACAAACAGATGGGGAAACATATGAGTACACACAGTTAGGATTCAGACACCTAGCAAATGAACAAGAACTCCCCCTCTCCAAAAGTAAAAATTATCTATGGCTAGATTTTAGGACCAGGCATTCTGGTCCCCCATGTGAGCACCAATGACAGCACAGCAGAAAGGGCTGGACAAAAAGAACAAGACATGTCAATATTTCAGAAAGGGAGAGGGAAAATCCCATTATCTTATGCCTGTTTGGAAAATGTTTGTGGAACTACAGCATCTGACCATTTAGGATTTGGCAACCTACGCACGCTTTCATACCACTGATTAAATCTTTAAAAGACAATTAACAACATTCTGAAGGAACAGTAACTACAACAGAGTGAAAAAGCATATTGAGAGCAAAAGTTACTGTCTCTCCATTTGGTCTTTAATTCACCAGACTAGAGAAGATCCCAGACCTCCAGAACATGAAGCTTTGGTACACTCTGAGCTCTACAGCACCAGTGCAAAGCAGAGCAAACCGTGCTAATGCCAATTCTTTCACTACTGATGGAATCAGTCATGAGGTGCTTTAAATTGTTCCCTTCCCTCCCTAAATCCTTAATGTTATGGGATCTCTTTGGCAACCTGAACAAATGGCTTGCTTTAAGATGCTGTAGAAGATTTATATCTGTTTGTGTGCTTTCTAAACATTTATTTCAAAATACTTTAACCCTCTTCATCACTACAGTAAGGCTACAGCATCTGGTATTCATTAAAACCAGGAAATTCCTGTTTTGCCCTTATGAAACTGTTGAGAGTTGATAATAGGTTTTTTTTTAAATTTAGCTTTACTATGAGATAATATTAGAAAACTCATATTAAATAATAAATTTTAGTTCACAAATTTTTAAAATCCGCTTAGGCTAAATTCAGACATTAGTCTTTTGCAATTCAAAAAACCCATCAGAAAATATTTATAAAGTGTAAGTTAATGAATTACCATTACGATACTTAAAATATAGCATTTTGGACTCATCAATCTAAAAGTTGTAATCCATATAACAGAGAAGAAATGATAAAGAGGTTCACACGTCATCTACTCTTGGTGCTTCAGATTCACTATAGCACATTTTTTTCTAAAAGATCAAAAAAAATTCTGGATCTTGTACAGAACTTATTCTTCATATCCTTGATGAATCTTACTATGCACATCTTGACTGTAAATTTCAATACCTTTGTGTTTCAATTCAAAACAAAACATGGGTTGCCTTTATTGATTTAGTATCAGTAGTGTCTAATTAAAACTGTCAACAGCAGTGAGAATGATATCATTAAGCCCTGAGTGCTTCATGACAGATTGACCAATGTCACAGAAAGAAAAGCAGTGTTTTCCCCCTATATTGGGAGGAAAGCTGTGGATGACCTAAGGCCACAACACACAGGATGTGAAGCTGCTGAAACTGCAGGCAGATTATACTGCAAAACTATACAAAAAATCTGGGATGTCTTGGTGATGATTAGGTCCAACACAGGGCTGGGGTAAAGCCCTGTCCATCCATAGCTGCTGCTCCCTCATGAATGACTCAGGCACTCAGCTCCCAGCCAAGGAGGCAGGCACAGATAGCATGTTCTGAGTTCAAGTCCCCAGAGAGCCAGTTAGTTATTTGTTGCAGGCTCTCCTCTCAATCACAAAATGTCATCAAGTGAAGCTAAGAGTATGTTAAACACTTGGAATATTTACCCCTATATAAACAGCTGCGAATGGAAAGTTACAGAACTGCAAACAATTGGTATTAAGTGTAAACAGAACATATAAACTACACCTTATTTCACAAGAAATAGGAACCTCGGGGTTAAGGGGTTCTTTGTACACATGCTGTAGTTTACTATCTTAGGTGTATATACACACAACCCAGAGCTGGCCAGTGAGTACAAGTCTTAATATTAGAGCCACCCTGAAATCCATAGGCATTTGAAACACTTTTTAAAATAGTTTAGCATATTGCTAAAATTTCTTGTTTACAGCCCATCATTATCTCACTATCTAAAGTTTCTTTTGGCACAAAGACTTTCCAGGATAATCATTCCCACTGCAGATACACTCAGTATGCCCAGCTGGAATATGTGTTCCCTTTCCTCAATTTTTAGTTTTATCTGCTCATAACTCTTAGCTGTTTTATTTACCGTGGTACTCAAATCCATTCCATGTATTGGTAGAGCTTCACCACATTATCTTCTACTTGAGGTAACTAATAAAGAGCTTAAATTAATTTACTTTAAAGCTGCATCTCCAAGTAGCAATGCAGAAACCAAACCAACCACCTCTCTCACCCCTCTTTTTTTGCCTTTCATTCATGCTTTTCATCTTCAGAACTAAGCCCGCTTAAATTAGGGGGAAAAAGTTACAGGTACCACTTTATTTCTTCTTTTCTGTCCTCAGAAGAAAAACAAACTCTTGTTCCTCAGCTTCCTGGGGAGCATTAGGTGTGCATCAATTCACAGCACCCCAAGAGGAGGGTACACAGAACTCCCCAGGTCTGGACAGAGATTTTGTCACTCCTGCATTACTCTAAATGTTAGTTCCACATACTAATACCTACATACATAACACCTGCATTGTTCCCAGTCTTAATTCCTTCCCCAGTTTTCCCCACTTAAGTGAGATTCTTTTTCCATGCATGTGGGAAAAAGAAAGAATGAAATCAATTTGGACTTTAATACCATGTGGGAAAGTACCTCAGAGACAATCTCACTTTACACCATAAAAAATTTTATTAATCCTGCATCTTTCTAAAAAGACCATTTTTCTTCCCAAGAGATCTTACTAAGGTTAGCCCACACCTCCACCTATACATTCTATATATAACATAGAGAGAAATTATCTGAAGTTCACTTTCTTGGTTTTTGAATATGTATCAGCCTGGACAAATGTATGCAGTGTTCCCAATTTCATTTTTTTATGCAGAAGAGAAATGAAGTGTTGCTTTCAATCAGTCACAGCTATGACTCCTTAAGAACAGAAACAAGAAGGTTTATTTCAAGGAGGGATGCTCCAGACTGTATACTTAGCTCACACTAACAGGCTGGACTTCCAAAAGAAGCATAATTTAAAACATAATACTGGTCATTCCTAAGAAACAGCTCCACTTAGGTTTCTTAGAGAACCCAAAAAAGCAGGCAGGCTGTCCCTGTCAGGGACACAATGAGTGTTTTACTGTTCTGCTGGGCTTGGCCAACACTCATCTTAGTACTCTACAGAAACAAACAAAAAGCCCCACAAAACACCCACTCATCTAAAATGTTACTAGAAACACTGACTTTGGCTGCTGTAAAATAAAGAAACTGTTCTGATTAGATACAGAATCATACAGCAGAAGGCACACATGCTTAATACAACAGTACAACAGTATTGATTTAAAAAAATACAGAATTGCAAGCTCCTTAAAATGGGTTTGTGTATCAAATACCTATATAAAGCCAAGATAACTTCAACAAGAAATTTCTATAAGAAACAGCAGACTGAAATGAAAATACTTCAGGTGACCAGTATTGATGTGTGACTCTAAAAACCCAATTCTTTATTCTGTAGTTTTACTATGCTAACAACGAATCTCACCCCATAATAAGAAAAAAATAAAGTACCTTTTTTCGATTTTGCTCCAATCTTCAACTTTGATGGCCAAGCAATCTGTGTATTTGTTTCTTCCATAATCTATTAAAAAAGAAAGCAGTTTCAAAAAACTTAGTTTTTATTTTTCTTCCTGCAAAGGCCTATGTTCATCTTATGAAAATACAATGTTTACCATTCTTAAAGCTGTTGATTATTATTACTTTTAAATAGCACAAGCCATTAACTGCTTCTCTGGTTTTCTTGAGAACTTTTGTCTGTTAATAAGTGGGGCTGAGTTCTGATCATTCAAAAGAATTCCACAGAGCAAACTCAAGATGCTCAACATCTTCCATGAAGTTCAAATGACCACTAATAGCTACAGCAGACTCCACATCCATCTCAGAGGGAATTTCAAACCTTTACAATTCAACACAAATGTTCTTCAGTTACCTGAAAATGTTTTTTAAGTAAAGCCTATCAAATTTAAATTGAGTATTTTTGAGTCTCCATAAGCCAAGATATATTGGTTTGCCTCACCTTTACCCAAAAGCAGCTTTTCATTACAAACTTATCCAGACTCCAGAATTTTTACTTCTCAGTTTGGCAGGTCAGAGCAGACATTTGACAGCATTTATTTATTATGACACAGTGTGTAACCTATCTGTACATCTCCAACCAGCCTATAGGGAAAAACTATGCACAGTCTTATACTGTGAAAACCATGCAGCCATTTAGCTCAGTGCCAGCTCTCATTCTGCTGCTGCCTTTGGCCCAGTGAAAATTCCATCAGCCCTATTACAGGAAGATTATACTGAAATTTCATCCTGGCACAGAGCTACAGAGCTTCACCAACTCATTTAGTTGTAACACAGGAGAAGGAACTGCTCGACACCAAAGACTTGAGATGTATGAATGGAAATCCAACTCCTAGAAATGCTGGGTATGTCTACTGAGACTAAAGGACTCCTCTTTTACACTGAGATCTCATCAACAGGAATGGTGAGCTCATACCTCTCATCACACATAAGATGGAATCAAAACAAGTAAAATGTCAAAATAATTAGCAAAGCCACTTCCAAGAAGAAAAGCAATGCATTAAGAAAACAGCCACAATAGCAGTAAGTTTTCCATAACAGTATAATTCACAATTAAGGCAGATTTCTCTAACAGTTCCTAATTCTTATCTTCTACATCCAAATCTCAAGGACACCACAACAACTTCCAGATTAGTATGCCATGTGGAAAAACTGAAAGCGTCAGCCAGACTTCATTATACTGTATTTTTGGTTTCAGCACTATTGGATAATAAGTTACAGCTGAAATAAAACATTTCCAGGAGGGTGAAATTCTACCAGCAACATACATATACTTTTCACCATTTTTCAATCCAGATGTGAAAAAAAGCTGTTTCAAAGACTTCACTTGTCTCTGATAAAAGGCTTTGGGTGAGAATTTTTTTTAAATTGTGCAAGAGGCAGTGAAATACACAGAAGATTGGAAGGCACTAGCTAAAAGGAAAAGGGAGATGCTAAAACAAAGAATGGTGCAGGACTGAGTTACAGAAGATCCAACATGAAAGGAACCACAAGAGAAGACACAGAAGAAGAATGCATGTCATTCAAGGCAAGTGTTACATCCCATCAGTCCTTTACCCTCTCAATAAAGGCTGGAGACTTCTGTCTTAAAGAAATTAAATCCTCCCCGTTTCTTATGCTAAACTAAAATAAAAGGGAAGCCCACAACTTCACAGCTGCACATTCTGAGGACATATGAGAAAGATGCATATGAGATCTTCAAAGGAAAAGCAGTCTGACTGCCAGCCACTGAGATTTGGCCATCTACTATCCTTAAGCACTTTGCTATGTTAAAAATTGCCACATTAGACCAAAAACTGAGTTTGGTCACTACAAAGAAAAGTTTATCTCCTATCATAGACAGGCAAAAAAAAAAGTTAGGATGCATTTAAATGAAGTACATTTACTGAAGTATCAAAATGCTCAGTCTGTGCTGGCTCTCAACTCCAGGCTCTAACATTACAATAAATCAGGGATTTCATAAGAAAGCTTAAAAAGAAATAAACTACACCACTTCTTAAACTACCATTGTATTTAAGTTACTATTTATGTATTGTATTTATTACAACAGCAGAGTGTCACAAAGCTCTGGAAAACTTGGAACTGAGCTTTTATTAGAGCAGTTAAACTTGAAAGTAAAAATGATATTGAAGACTGTATAGATCACTGTTGCATCAAGTTTTTGTTTCAGCTTTACCATTCAAACCCAGGCAGTTTTAAGTGCCAAGATTTTATATTTTTTTCCTGAAAAATCTGGAATCATTCTATGACAACCTCAAATACATGTTGCAATGGAACTGCTTTATTAGTGAAAACTCAGTGTTATGCCACATTCCCTAAGAACAGGGGCTCTGCTCTCACATGAACAAAAAGAGAGCTCACAAGTGCTCCAGCTATAGTACATGCATTCCAATTGTGTAAGTACTTGAGTTACATAACATTTAGAGGAAATACAGCCTAGGGATGACTCAGAGTTCATGATCTCTGCAGATTATGAACAGCACCTCTGCATAGCTTCCCTCATTTCCATACAAAATAAGGGATAGAGTTGAGTACTAATCAGTGCTCTCCTCACCTTGAGGGATCCACTGACCAAAGGGATCAGGCATATCTGTCAGCAAGGTTTAATCCTCTAGTCAATAACCTCATGCTTCTCAAAATGAAGGAAAACCTAAGAAATTGTCTTTCCACAACTCGCCTTCCTCCCCTTTTCCCAAGTGTAATTGTAGTGTTTACAAGCCAAAATATGTAAGCTATTCTCAGTGGAGAAAAAACAGAAGAGACCAAGACACTGGAAGACACCAACAAAAGAAATCAGACTGTACTCTGATCCTGAAAAAATTGGCTCTAGTTGCAAATCATTGGGCCTTCAAGAAAAAAAAAAAAAGTACAACTCTAAGGCAGCTGGAAGACAAGCTTTTGGCTTCCTTGTATTCCAGCTTGAAAAGTTTATACTTGAAGCACTATGGGGAGTTTTTACATTAAGACAGTAAGAAATTATTTTTTCTTATGCTGTATTTTCTGTTTAGCTGATTTTGGATGGAAACTGGAATGTCCTGAATGCAACAAAACCAACCAAACAAAACTCCCCCAAAGCCCACAAGTATTTCAGAATTCAAAGGAATTATTTTACACACAGTAGATGAACAAGAGTAACATATATAACAGACCTTTCTTAATTTAAAGCAAGCACATTAAATCAAAACTATTATTCCTTATAGTTAGTGTTGGTAAGATATCTATTTCTGACCTTCCCACCTTTGGGATTTGGGCACCTTGGCTTTTTCTGCCTCAGGTATTAATCACAGTGAAGAATGGGTCAGATAGGAATCTGCATCTACTACTAGGCTTCTGTACTTTCCCAGTCTGAATTCCTTCCCCACTTTTCCACACTTAAGTGAGATTCTTTTTCCATGCAAGTGAAGAAAAGAACAAAATTAAATCAGTTTGGACTTCATTACCACGTGGTAAAGTAACTCTGAGACTATCTCACTTTACACCATAAAGATGTTATGCCTAGTCTCTGAACACTTGGTTTCACAGACTTTAAGTGTTTATCTTACATCTTCAGCTTTCAGAAAAGTTGTCTTAGTCCCCTCAGTTTGTATGCATTTACAGCTGTATAAACAAGTTTATTCATATGGTTTACTTGAATTGTGGAATGTAACTCAGATGAAAATTAAAGGAAAATATATTTCCATAGGACAAGACCTGAAGAGTCACAGTAGACAAGTGAAATTCTGCATGGGGTGATCCTTAGTTCTTCCTCTTGCAATGCATAAGAGGTGATGCAGCACAATCTGAGAGGATGACTAATCTCTGAACATGACTTTTGGCAGCAAGAATAGAGCAATGGGTGTAGCTGGAACCAGAATTGTTATATTTAATGGTTTGTTGTTTTTTTGGTTTGGGGGGAGGAGAAAGCAAGGCAAGAACAAGGATGAGAAGGAAGAACAAGACTCAAAAGAGGGTTGTGTGAAGTTACCCACTGGGATCAAACTCCAAAACTGGTGAGGTCAGAGAAAGCACATCAGCAGGGCTGCATCAAGGACTACTGGATCGGTGAGGAAATTTGAGGAATATAAGGAGTTAAAGAAGAGATTACAAAACTTAGCCCAAAGCCTGGTGCAAGTACGCAGCTCTTGTGGAAGTCTGGCCAACATTTTGGGTACAGCAATGGAATCACATCCCAAGCCCTGTTGTGGTTGCTTTCCCCCTGAGGTGATCTACTGAGGAAATTCCAATCAAGAGTTCACTGTTTGTCACAGCTACTACTCAAAGTTACAGCACAGCCTGACCCCACTGCAAGCACTAATTCTGCAGGTAAGGATGAGGGGCTGTTCCTGAGAAGCAGCAATGGCACATGGCCCCAGCCCCCCCCCCCCCCCCCCCCCCCCCCCCATTTCAGACTACACTGTCCAGAGTTTGCAGTTTGTGCTCCTGTGTGGCAAAAAGCCCCATCTCCTATGCAGATAACCAGAACTAAAACCATAAAATACAGAAAACGCTTTACTAAGTTTGCTCTGACTTCAGACTGTCAGTACTGACAGCACACATGGTAAGTGCAATCTGGTTAAAATACACAACCAAAGGATGCACAGGGAGGACAAGGATCAAGCTCCACTTGTGAGTCTGTACAGAAAGAAGCAGTGGGACAACAAGGCCTTCCCACACACAAGGACAGGAGTGCCTGGGTGTCTTCAAGGGCAGGGCTCCTCATTTCCCCATTTTATAGTCCAACTGTCAGAAACCCAGACACACCTTCAGAAAAGATGACTGCTTGGCTAGTCCTTTTCCCAAGACAAGTAAAGCTAGGGAAGAAGGTAATACGTAAATTATTTTAGACATTACTGTCTGGAATAAGCAGCATGGATAAGGACCAATACTCTCATATGTTTTTGTTCATGCTTCCACTGCAAGTCATTTGCTTCAATACTGCAGGAAATTATTCTTTACCTACTCATTTGTCCATCTCTGTTAAACTGATTTTTATTTCAAGTTTTTATTAAATGCTAAAATAACTCAAAAATATATCAAATAACAAAAAACATTAATGTGTTTTCTGACTGACATATAAAAAGAGAACAGAAGGACAACTTGCCTGGTTCCCACCTGCATACTACTACACAGTGTCCTGTCAAGCTAAGCAAAACATCAACAACACTTCCCTACAACTTCTCAGGGCCAATACTTTTGAGGCTTCCCCAGAGCAGCACAGAGGCTGTTTGTTCTCAATTTACCATCTCCACAAGGTATTCTCAGCTATCCCTAAAGAACTTACCAAGAACTAAGGCAAGCATGTGCAGGATGAAGAGGTCCTGAACCTAAATTAGAGGTCAAGGTTAACATCACAGGCAATGTATTTATTCATAGTTTTGATCAATGTGTATCAAAACTTATATATTAAATACTAAAACTAATGAACAGATTATGTATAAAAGCAATAAAGGCAGCAGAGTAAAAGACATCAGTTTTACAAATGAAACTTTCAGATTGTACATAAAAGCTCTAAATCACTAAAGATGGAATTGGGAAAGCTGCCTATATGGATATGGCTTTGGAATTTTTATTGTTTCCATTTACAGTAAGGGATTTTTAGCCTAGAAAGTATGAGAATACATGCATGTATGCACATACACACTGCATCTTTTTTAACCTTCTCTTGATCTGAAAAGAAATAAGATGATTCTTAAAACATGGGTCTTGTTTAAGCAAACATTGCAGTATTGTTGCTGCATCCAAAAACTGCATTAAGTGAACCATCTGCAAAAATGCTTACAGAACTTTGTACTTGATTTACAAATACAGCAAATAAAGTTAAGTGAGAGTAAAAAATCAAATGCCCTTACCTATGGAGAAACACTGAAATCCTTCACTTGATTTAAATGTTTTGTTTACCCTCAATATAAATATTAGTCAAGGGTCACAGGTAACACTTTTGTTTTAAATACATGACAAAGCATAGTAGAAAACAAGTAAAATATTTAAGCATGCAAAAAATTTATCTGTCTGTACAGCATTAATGAATGACATATGTAAAAAAATTCTAAGGAAAGTATCACTGAAAAAAAAAGCCCCACAGAACACTGTTCAAAACACCAATATGCATCCAACTGTCCTCTGAAACCAAAATCAGCAATTCTCCTCCTTACAAGCCAGAAACTCGGTGTATTTTCTTGACTTGTATCATTCCCATACTTGTCTCCTTTATATTATTTTTTTCCCCAAGGTAAAAGTACAAAAATTTTTGAGATGGAAATCCCTCCTCTATTTTGAGGGAGGGCTTAACTCTCAGTATGAAAAGCACTGAGGAGCTCAATTGAGATGGTCACAAACCTCTCCTCCTCTACTGCTCTAAAATGCAACAGATCTTGCACAAAATGTTAAGTATAGCAATAAAGTGGCATAAAGTTGAATTTTATTAACTAAGACTTCATACTACAGGTAAAATCTCAAGATTGTGCCCATTGTATCAGAAGTAGCACAGGATAAACTGGAGATGAAACAAAAAAAAACCCCAAAATTCCTTGGAATTACTCCACTGCCTTAGCAGAATGGTCACTATACTACAGATGGGATGAATGCCATTTTCCACAAAAATGAAACCTTCCCACCACTCAGCTCTGCCTGAACTAAGCAAAAAGTTAAGTAAGCATTCTTGATTTACCTTTTTAGAGAAACTGATCCAACCTAAATAGCCTCCTTTCCACTGGGTGGGGTTTTGCCAAAAGGGAGAAAAATGTCTCAATCCCAAGATTTCCTGCAAACCTTAACTTCCACTGACATTTTTTCAGCCCTCTAATCCATGCTGCCCTCTCCAAGCAGTCACTTCCTCTTCCCAGGAAGCTAAATGAGAGGAAGCTCAGTGTAAATAGGATGCCAGCATTCCCATCCCAGCCAGGCACTTGAAGCCAGCTCTGGAAATGTATGGCCTTAATATATCCTTGTCACATGCTATGAGCCAAGCTCTACATCAAGAGGTTGTTTTAACGCTGGTGCAGATCCTGATTTCTACCCAAAAAAAGTGGAATGTGTGGAACCAGTTCCTGCAGCTCCAAGCTGCTGCTGTGGTTGAAACAGAGACAAGACCCATGATCATGTCTGATCACCCCCAGCTCACGAGGTCTCACCACCAGATAAATAACACAGCAAGAAACCGAGAGCTGAGTGGTTGCCATCAGAAATGGAAACACAGCCCTGGGGGAACTATGGTTATAAACAGGCAGCTTGGGAATAGTCATGGCTAAAGACACATGAAAAGCCCTTCAGAAGTTACTCCTGAATGTGGATAATAATTAGCTTGAGACATCTTAGTCTCAGGTCAATGATTAATATTTTTAATGCCTGAAAATGCCCTAAGCCACTTGCATTTGAAGCTCTACATATGCTTCACGTTCAGAGATTAAAAAGACTGATCCACTTCCAGCCTGACCTACTGCAAACAGAAAATACTACCTATACTTACAAAATGCATATATCAACACTGTATTAATATATTAATGTATAAGAATATTGCAAAAGTTAGGTTTGTCCCAGACCAATATAAAAAAATATTTTTCAGAGATACAAGAGAAAACACAGGATGTTGCAAACCAAGCTCTTTTATTGTCTTAGATAAGCAAACAGGGCTTGAGGAAGCTTCCTTGCTGCCTTTGGTGCCAGTCTCCTAAATAAATAAAAAAGCATAATCATTAATAACTACTGCATAGAGGACTTTAACAGAAATATGATAATGATGCAGTTAGACACACCTATTTTTCACATCTTCAAATAATCACAGGGGGTTTATTTTTTGGCTTTTGTTGGGCATTTGTTTGTTTTCTTTTTTAGTCTCTGGCTACTACTGTTTCCAAATACTTGTACTGAAAGGTTACCTGTTTTTAAAGGATGGTTTCACCACATTGTGCTTCCAAAATGGCCTCAGTAACTTCTACAGTGCTAATTACTTAATAAAAATAGCAGCTACAGTTTAAACATGCTATATGTAAGCACAGAAAGGGGAATGAAAAGAAACAACTAGTCTTCCTTTACACTCCTAAGCTCCTAAAAATTAACAGAAGAGATTTTGGTACACATGTGAAACATTTGCCCAGTTGCAACTTCACAAATCCAAGCACACTTCACTCTCCCTCAGGGTCTGCAGTCAAGAGAAACACGAGCATTTAAATACACTTTTTGCCTAAATCCAGAGATATCTTAAAAACCCTTAAGTATCTGCAACTGGGCAAAGGCATACAAACATCACTTCTGTTTGCTTAAAAAAGGTAGAGAAGAAACCCAAAACATAAAAGAATGTCAAACCCTCAGGACCAGTAAAACACACAAGTTACAGCTGGCTGGTAGTATTTTGTGCTTCCCACAAAACCAAGCCCTGCAAAGGAACTCGAAAAGCCAGGAAAGCCAGAGCTGAGGAGCCCCTCCAGGCATAGTCCCAAAGCCCACACTAACACATGCACACTGAATGATACTGAAATGAAGAGCTTGGATGTGACCTGTGCAGAGCACCACGAGTGCATCATTTCCAGTCACCACCTTCTGCATGTGCAGTCCCAAGAACTCCACCCAAATTCCACTAAAGCCAGTCTTCACCTATCACCCACCCTACTGCTCACAGGCCCTTGAGAAGGCTACAGATACACTCCTGTCCAGAGAAGTTTCAGCATGTAAGATTACCATCAGCACTAAGATTCCCAAGTGTTTAAAAAGAAGGAAAGAAACCAACTTGATAATGACAGAACTAAAAGCAAACCAAAATGATGCATGAAATTCCTCTCTGTCTACAGGGCCGAACCTCACCTGTTTTGGATTAGGAACTCTTCAGGACAGAGAATCACCACCTTCCTACAATTTCATACAAGAGTGACACGTCTCTATAGGGCTACATAAATTATCTGTTCCCTGGAACAATGTTCTGGCTTTGCTGGGGAAAGGGCCTTGCTTGCTATGAGGCGTGAACCAGATGTTCTGGAACTTGGTGGAAGAAATCCACCATCAACTGAAAATGGGCTTTGGATCAGGGACATGTAATAACTTCATATTATGAATTCCTCTCACAGAATAAATAAGAAAAACAATTTAGAGAGCAAGGTCCACAAGGATCTTTTACATAAATAGTGTGTAACACAACAGCAGAGCAATCCATGTTTATTTAGGATTACCTGTCACTGAACTGCAGATCCAAGAGCTCTACAGAGAAAACTATCCCATTATTTACTTATTTCTCGCTAAATTATTAGTAGCTCCCAGTGGTTTTGAAAAATCCTCATTAAATGATGCTAGGTTTTCCCTCATCTGAAGCAGTACTACAACTTATAAGCATTATAAGAAAGTATGATTAAGTCTTCAGACTTTTAAAAATGACACTACCAAAAGACATTTATCTACTTTTCGCTTGAATTCAGGACCAGAGAAAGGGGCACTTCACCTGATCTTCCCTGCCCCAACAGGACAAAAATATCACCTGAATTTCACCAAGAAATGGGGCTTATTCTGTAACTCCACAAGCAACTGCACTACATCTGCTTGTTTCTGTTAAAATGCTCAGTGAAATAATGCATTTTGACATTTAAATTATTATTAAACTCTGGAAGTTGAAAGTTGGTAGGAACAGTTCACATCCACTGAGATTCTGCTTGATTATGAAAATCCAAGTAGTACTGCTTTCTCAGGTGTTTAAAGAACCAGCAAAATACTGCTTAACACCAAACCCTTGTATTACCTTTCTTTAAAAGCCTTTCAGCAGCTTAACAATGCAAGCTGAGTCTCTGCCAACCTCCCAGTCACAGCCTCCTTCTTGGTCTGCATGTCTTGACATACAGAATCACCTTCCTGAATTTTTGCTTTGTCATTTGTCATTTCAGCATTCCTATGAAAACTTCTTCCACCTCACACGCCCCTTCCAGCCAACAGCCAACCTCAGTACATTGAGGGTAGTTCACCAGAACACACCAAACATGGCATTATTTATGCAAATTTCATGTTCTAGATGTGGCCTTTCAAGGATGCACTTCTCCCTCCCTGTTCCACTCAAAATCCTGCCAATAATGTGCTGAAGTCTCATTATTTGAACTGTTTTAAAAAATTGCCTGTGCTGCAGCTTCGAGTTCATACTGACTTTCTAGAAGTGTCCTGCTACCTTAGTTTGCAATGTGTTTCTAATGCCACAAATCACTTTCTTCCTCACTGCACCAACCTGAAACACATGAAATGAGTCTTCATTTTACCTCCACATACTCTGCCTTATTCATTTTTCACATGAGACAGGAAAAAATTTACCTCTGATTAAAGGAAATTGCACAGACAGAGACGGTGAGTAAGCTATGAGCAACCGTCCAAAGATTTCTTCCAACAAAAGAGAACTCAAAGGAGATCATTTCCATCTGGTTTTATTAGCTCTAGTATTGTGTGTATGTGCTCAGAAACTTCAGAAATCTACACTGTGGAGATGATGATATTTTAAGAAGAATGCCTGTTAAAATGAAGCAGCTTTACCCTATTACAGCACCCACACTGTGCCTAGATAATAATTATGCACAAATATGACAAGATCTAAATGCCAAGACAGCACTGTATCATCAGTATGGATAAGGAGTGCACTCACTGACATACTTGAAGTTTAACATATTTTGCTTTCCTATTAAATTCAACACAGTATTTTCTGCTATTACACTAGTGACTACATAATTGTAAGGTACATCATATCTACAGTAAATAATCAAGTAATCAAATACACATGTCAAATAGATAAGTCACTCAAGAGGAGATATTTTATCCACATCTTTAAGAATTATGAGCAGATTTATCCGAGAGAGAGAAAACACTGTGGTAAAATGAATAATGTGTAGAATAAAGCATAGGCTACTATGGCTTACATAGCTTTGTTTCAGCAAGTAAAAAAAAACAACTCTATTTTGACAAAATCCTAAGGAGGCACTATTGACACATTCTCCTCTGTGCACACTAATATCAGACAGTTATCAGCACATTTGGAAAAATAACTCTCACTGACAGTTAAGAGTAACATAAATCTGAAAATCCAAACATTTTGGCAGCATATATACTCCTCCTCACCAGCCTTTATCAAGGCATCCCAGAGTCACATGCAGGGTCAAGCAACCTTTCACATCTTCCTTCCTGGAACAACCACTTAAAATTATAGCAAAATACAGCAAATTACTTCAATGAACAACAAGTCAAAAAGGAGTGACAAGGCACTTCAGCATACAGCTGAAGTTTACACTGTATTCTCTGTACTAAAGACAAAACAGCTCATCATTTTTATTAGCCTGCAGCATGCAGATTTTCATTAACATAACTCATAAATAATGTTCTTCACACTATTCTTGAAAAAAAAACAAAACAAAAAGACCAAAAAAACCCCCAATACTATGCTGCTTCGTAAAAATAATTTGCAAATCATTGCTCTTGACCGTGTTTCACTTTGTAGTTTAGTTGCTGCAGGACTCCTTTTTCCAGTCCTTCCGTGCCTCTGTCCAACCACAAACTTTTTTGAATCATTCTGTGGATTGTGCATTTCTTTCTTAAAAGGCCATTGCATTTCTCAACCAAATATTTATGCTTTCAACAATATCACAGTAAGTTGCAAGTCGGTATTTCAATGACAGGATGCAGCATTTATCCACAGACAATATCCTTAAGACCACCTCACAACATCTTCTGGGTTAACAATTAAGCATAACAAATGTTCATCATGCATATTTTAGCATTATCAGTTAAAGAATTGGTAAAACTGTTAAATTGTTTTTGTGCATGGGTGACAGGAGCATACACCAAAGAACCCATTTCTCATGTCATTCTATGCATGGCTGGCAGCAAGGAGACACTTTAAATGTCAAAATTTTAAAAAAATTGATCAGTATGGTAGAAACTGCACATGAAGTTTAATTAGTTGATCACATGCATGAGTGATTGGTTTGTTTTGGGTTTTTTTTTCTGTAATCAGGTGCTGTTATAGAACTGAAATATCTTTCTTACCTTCTGAAAAAAGTCTTCCCCACTTTTCCCTTTGCCCTCTGCTGCAGCTGTAAAACAAAAGTGGGATCTGGTTACTAAAAACACAGGAGACAATTTGCAGGCTCACATACAGAAATTCTCAGAGAGTACACGCTACTGTAAAAAATACCCAGAGTTGTTGTTTTCCCATGCAATAAACATTTGTCAACAGCTAAGTAATACCCAGATTAACCTCTTACAAGTCACTTGCCAAGGGCAGAATCTGAACCCTTGGTATTTGGGTACTCTGGCTCTAACATACTGATACATATTTTAGTTACAAAATACACATGGTCGAAGTGTAACAATTTAGCCACACTGCATACTTTGTCCTGCAATTCTACCAACAGCAGGATCAAAAGCAAGCTAGGAGAGCACAAGACTTGCTGTATCAAGTATCACAGTATTCAGTGATCTCAAGACCACGACCTGGATTATCTTCCACTTGTATTTAAACCCATAACTGCAAATTGAGTTAATGCAAATTATCACACTTAAAATGATACAACTGTTTGCACAGAGCTTATGCTGTAGTTTATCTGTGTTGAACTAGCAACCAGTTCAAAACACAGTAGCTCAAACTGATTATGAAGAGGATAATTTCCTTTTCCCTGGAGAAAGGGATACCTTCAAAAAGAACTCCAAGGGTGGAAAAGAGTTTCCTGAATGGTACAGGATTACTGAAGCAACTTTGTATTTCTCATGCACAAAACAGACCCCTCGAGCTCACCCCATCACTCTGGCTCCAAAGCTGTTTCAACCACTTAGTTCTGCCCCCCTCCTCCAATTACACAACCAATTCCAAGCTCTTAAGGAACTGTTAACTCAGCTAATGCAATGTGATAGCAAATGCAAGTGAGCAGATACAGGCTGGAGGCATGAGGTGACTTCTACCCCAGAGGAAGAAGTGCCACTACATTTGAAATAAGCTTCTCAAAAATCTCAAAACCAACACTTAAATACCACAGAGAAGAGCTCACCAGCAAGTTTTATCTAATACAGTTCAGAAGTTAATGATTCAACTCCAGCACAGCCAGAACAGAGGCAGCAAATGAAGCCTGTCAAGCATTCATCTTGCTGCAGAGCAATTCCAGACTCCCCAGTTGCACAAATCTGAGAAAAAAAAGCCCTCCCCACCTTCAAAACCCATAGGTGCCTGTATGAGAAGAGCAAACTGGTTCATATTTCAACAGAACAAGGTTTTCTGGAAGCAGAAAAAACAACTGAGGAAGGTTTTTTCCCAGATTTACAAGCTACTGACACGAGCAGAAAAACACAACTTCCTTGAAGCAGCCTCTTGATGGGTGCATGTTGCTTGACATGTTTTCCATTAACTCAGGAATAGATAGGAAATGCTTTTGGGAAGTGAGAAGCACCACCACTCTATTTCAAGTGGAACATGGGACCAACATGCTTTTAATCAGAGGGTACACAAGATAAATTTGAGATGAGACCGTGACAGATGTGTGGCTGAAGTTGCAGTTTTGAGAATAGGCAGATTTAGTTCCAGCTGCAAATGCATAATTTCCAAACTGAATAAAAACAAGAGATGGCTTAAGATAATAGCAGTGATGCTCTGCAGGGCATTAAGTAGAATGCTGACAAAGTGGATTCCAAGCTTTTTATTGTAGGTTTATTTTTAATATGAATCATTCTGGTGACCTGATTTACAGCTTGGCCCCACCAACAACTGATGGCACAACAGATAGAATCCAACAAGCACGGACAAAGGGGGAAAGAAGAGGGAATGAAAACATCCCAAAATGGGTTCACAGGAAAAAAACCCTCAACAGTAGAGGCAATAGGAAAGCTGGGGCAAATGGCAATTTATAAAAATCATTAGTTAGTAACTAGTAGGTTTAGTTGTTATAACACATTATAAAGATAGGGTCTTTCATTAGAGCTTTTCAGCACATAAGATGCTTTATGATAACCCATTTGTCAGATCTCGTGATATCTGTATGGTGGTTTTTAGAAAGACACTGAAGTTGAAGGTCTGTACCTTAGAACAGCTCTTGACATGTTAAGAGATACTGTTATCTGTTGGAATTTTGTCATTTCATGTCCAAGATGCAGCACTATTTAATCCAGGAAGAGGTATGCCTGTGATCATAACTTATTTTCCTATATTAAGGTGATCTAGTCATTACCATCTCCACTACGCACTGAATTAATAAGGAAAAGGTGCTCAGAATTGTGGCTTAAACTATTTTGCTATACTTAGAATGATATATTTGACTATAAAAGAAAAAAAAAAGCCTAAAAACTTGAAGACAAACTACATGAATCAATGTATTATGTTTCTTTTGAGGTTAGCTATTTTCCAGCTATTATCTCCCTTTTCCCTCCTTCCTAATATGACATAACTCTTTGTACCAATTATCTACTTACTCTTTCATTTTACTTCCTAAATTTCCTCCGGTTTTTATGAATAGCAATTAAAGAAATTTAAATTCTATCAGTAGTTTATGAATTTTGTGATGCTCCCCACCATTACCTACATCTGCATGTATGTTTACTCCCAAACTAAATGCTTATGTTTAAGAAAGCTTCCAACATGTGTCTGAAGCATTTATGATTTATGTGAAATTATCTTGAAGCCTTTCTGCTCTCCAAAGTAGGCAAAGGCAGTCTTGAAACTTCTGAAAACAGTAGGAATAGCCAAAAACAAGGGCAAATTTATCCATTTCTTTTATAATTGAAAAGCTAAATAGATTTTGTTACAGCAAGAAAAACCCAGAATCTTTTGCAGGGAAATGAGCAAGAGAAGCATTCCAGAGTTATGAAATTTATGCAAAAGCCATTAAAATGCAAATCATTTACAGTGTTCTCTACCAACAGATGCAATTTAGTAAGGCATTGAGGTTTACCTCAAATCAGATGAACTGAGATAAAAGCAAACTTGAATTCGTGTTTAGGAAAAAAAATCTCCTGGGTCATCACATCCCAAGATCATATTTTTTAAACAAATCTTGAGAGTATTAACCCCGACTCTCAAAATAAACTTCAGCTTTGAAATATCATATTAAGAAGCTCACGATATTTACATCTGACAATGTACTCTGGCAAATTATTTTTGTAATCTTAATAAAATAAAATAATAATTAGATTTTCAAACCAAGCTTTATTCAAAAAAGCAGGAAGTTTTCAAGTTCTCAAACACCACAGACAACAAGCCTTTTGTGGGAGGCTGAGGGGGCCAGCAGTACTGTTCCTGTGCTGCATGGAAGGCACAAAAAAGCCCATCTCTACTAAATTTTAAATAAGCTTTCAAAAAATATGAACAAAGTTTCACATTTTCTGAAATTAAAGAATTCAAAATACTACACCAGTAACAAACAACAAAGTGACATTATTGCCTGGCACACGCCATAGGAGACCATGCCACCATTCTGCCAGTGGTCCCTGTCCCCAAAGCAGGCCTGAGAGAAACCACAAACCAAATGCTAATTAATCCAGTTGTACCTGACTTCTGACTGACAAACTGCTTCATTTCTGCCAACTCAGGAAATACTGTTTTCTTAGAAAACAGTATTTACTTTATGGTACTGAATAATCACTTAACCAATCCTCACAAAAACTAGGATTACTTTTACACAAGGTGGCTACATTGGTTTCAGAAATACAGATGAAACCTATGTAAATGTGCATAACAAGCATTTTATATTTTAAGCTATACTCTGTTTATTGTAATTTCTTCCATACCATGAAATATTTTATATTAGATTTTTGCTTTTCAAGACATATTGGATTGCTGAGGTTCCATCCAATACAAATATGAAACAGTTGAAACAGGTGTTAACTGTTATGGTACCCAAGAAGTGCACCATTTGTCTACTTAATCACCAAATCATAAAAAGGCCCAATTGTAATTTCTAGGTTCACATGGAAAAAATGAATTTGAGCTTTCACTTCAAATGTTATTTTAGTTATTAAAAAAGTTATTACAATACAGGTCATATTTTACAGGAAGGGAACTCAAGAAACACTGATTAAGTCAAGTCTTTAAACGAATTACCGTAACTTTGCTGATCTCACACATCAGTTTTGTACCTTATTTTCCAAACTCTTGAAGTTATCAAAAACTCAGGGGAACTGAGTGTGACTGAGTTGGTGACTTTGCCTTTACATTGATTAGTGTCCAAACTTCTTCCTCTGCCTGCACTGAAAGACTACATTTTTAAGAGAACAAAAAAGCATGTTCTGCTCTTTAGGTCCCAACTATGCTGAAAAAAAAAATCATTCCCTGCATCCAAATACTCTTTAACATGACAGATAACTAGATATTATTTTCATTTTATCGAGACAAATCAACTTAAGAAGATTTCAAGCTGTAGAATAATCTACCCAAAGGTAAGTGCTCAATTATCCTTTACCTCTCCTATTCACTGAAGGAGAAAGATTTCCTAACTCTTATGTCAAGAGTGTCCGCATGTTATTCAGGTTTGAGTTTTTCCTGAAACTGCCATGGAAACATGCTAGCTACATAACAGCATTGATTTTTTATTTACTCCTAACTTTTTAAATGGAATGCTCAGTTATTTATTGAAAGCCTGAGCTATTTCTCCAAAGTTACCAAGCTGCTGTCATACACAAAGAAACCCGACCAAAAACTTTTCATTGAACCAGAAACCACCTGATAAAGAGATTGTGTTTTCCTGTGCACCAAGTCAGACACTAACCCACACATGCTCTGAAAGCTTGCTTATATCAAGCCAAGATAAAGAATTCCACCCCCATGACCACAGAGTTAAGCCAAATTGCTGAAAATATGCCTTTAGGAATAAAAAGATAGAGTGTACATTGTTAAAGAAAAAAAAAATCTGACCTTAAACTGAATTTGCTGAAATCCAAACAAAACAATTTTCCATTTTTCTTGTAATTGCGAAGCCAGTCTCACTTCCAGTTTTCAACTTAGGAACTAAGAAGTCTCAGAGACAACTAAAATATACAGTCTGGCAAGAGAAGTAACAAGGCTTAAACAAGCAAGAAATCTGCATTAAAAAATCTAAATATTTGAGATGTAGCTGGCGTTTCAATAAGGTTATGTATTCTTTTTAGTTTATTAATTATAATAAGCTTCATAAAATAACCTGCTATACATAGCAATCTCACTATTTTGGAGTCTTATGTGGCTTCGTGGAGTTTTCCAGAGCTGATGAATGAAAATCAGACATTCAAATTCTCAAACTTATATACAGAGCAGTCTTCTACATATTTTGTGACAAAAGGATTCTTGGACTGAGGGTGAAAGTGCCACCTCTCATTAAGAAATCAGATAATTTTTTTTTCAAGTCCAAACAAAACTATCCATGATACAAATTCAAAATATTTATAAGGGAGCATTCTTCCTCTGTTAGAGCAGCCAAAGAAGAACTGGAAGAATTTCAGCATGCTCGGTAAATGACAATAAGTAGCCTGTCAAATATCTGGACAGCTTTGGGTGGGTTCCAGTGTATCTCCTCCTGTTAGCAGGAACTCAGTACACAACTGCTGAGCTATCCACAGAGAGGCCAGCTGTGCTCCAGCATCTGACAGACCAAACCAGTCCTGGGAGCAAAGCAGGCTGAGCCTGGGGTGCTCTCACCCTGCTGCTGGCAGGGTCATTGACAGGGTCAATGAGCCCCCTTGGCCATCCAGGGTCCACGGGCTCTTTCTGGACCCTCTGCCAGCTGGAGGAGGCTCCCTGGATCAAGGCTAGCATCATCAGAATGTGACTGTAAACACAGACAGGTGACACATGCATCATCTTCATTCTCCCCTTAATATTAGTCATATTCACTCATAAGAATATTATCTTTTCAACTCCCCTAAATACTAAATTAAAATGAAATAGTTGATATTAAAATTAAGTTTGTTGGCAAAGAACTAAAACCAGCTCTACAGCCAAAACTCAGGAAGCTTCACCCATCATTTGTGATGAATAAAGGGAACTGCAACACAGAGAAAAAGACAAAGCTTAAAATAAACTAAATTTGCTTCTACTAGCTCTGCATGCATTGCCAATAAAGAATGCAAGAAAAAAAAACCAACATATGTACTCTGAGGACCAAAAAGACATTAATTTTCAACAAATATTCCTAGAGATTTCCTCATAGCATTTGTAGGGACCTGACAGATTTGGTGACTGAAAGCTAAGGGGAAAAACAAATAGAAAGGGAAAAAAAAGGAAAAATAATTGGGTAATACAGAAAGCAACTTGCCTTGTCCATCCATTCCACCATCAATATTTTTCCAGTTGCATAACTACAAAACACTATCTAAAACCAATAATTTAATACATAACAACTGTAAATTTAAGATATCTAACAGATTTTTCTAATTTTGCAAAACAAATTTATCCCTAGGGAAAAAGCTGTCTGCCAAGACTCTGCATAGAAGTAAGTCAGCTTGTTTATTTATTTTTAGAGACAAGTCACAGCTTGAAGGCAGGCTGTGAAGCTGGGGTTGCTTTGGGAGCCCTTTTTCTCTTGGTGGAGATCTGTCCTTTCCAAGGCACACATGGGTGCAGCCCATCCCCACAAGCACAGAAGGCTGCCTGGTGGGATGTGGAGCACAGCGAGCGCGTGGCACGGGATTGAGGAGTTTAATGAAGATCATGAAGTGGCTGCTCTGCTTCCTGCCAGCCACTCCAGAACAAAGCCAGGGAAACTGAGTAGCTGTCAGCACTGTATTACCTGATGAAAATTGCTCTACTGGCTGCTACTTGCTCACTGCTAGAGGCACAACTGCTCCATCATCTCTCTAACTAGGCAAAACATTCCTGGAAGTCTCCTACATCATCCCTCAGATGCACTCAAGGACTTGTGTTGTTTCCTACAGAAGATATGCCAGCTGATGCTTCCAAACAGATTTTCAAAGCCCTCCTGAAGTCTTCATTCCCATGACGGACAGAGAATAAGTGACCCTGTTTCTGGGATCAGCAGAGGGCTTCTTGGAAATTGCTTAACTAATAAAATTCAACTGAAGACAACAAGAAAAACAAAACCAAACAAAGCACAACTTCATTTAGGATTTCCTGAAAGTGTAAGGAATCTCAGATGAACACAAGTTTTCTATTTCAAGTTTGTAACCACTTTAATGGTACTGTGAAAGGAGAATACCCATGCAAACAGTGTAGCCAGCTGCCAGGTTGTGGGAAAGAGAATGAGATTTTCAAGGATTAAAGACTTACTGACTTTTCATCAAATAATTCCACTATTATCCCCAGATTTTAAATTAAAAGCTACACCTTTCTTCCATTTTAATCAATGGATGAAGATGGCTTTTTGACACCTAAATAACAGCCAAGGTTGAACACCCTATTTCTAGGTCCTCTTAAGACAGAAAATTTCCATCTGTGCTACTGATAATCATTTTTTTACAAGTGAGCCTATCAAAAAGTGAGACAGCTTTGTTAAGATCCATTGCTATCAGCATGAGTGAAACCTGATTAAAACCTTACATTAAGTATATTCAAGCACTGTAGCTCCCCCAGTCTTGAGAAAAACATCTTTGAAATACTACCAGAGACAGTAATAAAAAGGGAGGAGAGCAATTCTATGACTTTCATGTTTATAAAGCATTTTTGCTACCTATATATATAAAAATAAAGCATCTGTGACCTCAGTCTTCATTCACTCTTTGCCAAGCAGCTCCCCGAGAGCTGCAAGGTGGAATCAGTCACATCCAAAAAGCATCACCTACACTGAGATGAGTCAGGGAAAGGTGATGTGGTTTAGCTTCTATTATTTTAATCAAGGAGTTAGTTAATTGCCTCCCTACCTTCAAAAAGGCCTTTCAGCATTTCAATCTTCCAAGAAATTTGGAACTCTGTAGCAGAAATGATAGGCTGGCCAGAAAAAAAAATGTCATGTTGTATTAATTTGTTCCAAATCCTTTGTAGTCAAAAACTGATGGCAGCAGTGTGCAGCCAGCCGTGAGAGCACTCTCCCACTTCAAACACAGCTTAGATGTTATCAATTCCTTTGACCTGTTATCCAAAGAGGCAGTTTTGGAGGAGACAGCTGGAGATGGGCAGCTCTAGCAGCTGCAGGAAAATCCCACCAACTCACCATATCATACCATACCACTGTTACTATCACTGTTATAAAACACTTCTCTGCACAGCAATAAAAATGATGAATATTTATGCCAGCAACTCACTTGTCCACTACTCTAGGCTTCCTCTCTGACACAAGGGAAGAGACCAAAACACTGTAACAGGATGAAGCCATTCCAGCCCTTCTTTCACCTTGCCTGCCTCAGTTGACATCCCCATTATTATTAGTGACTGAGCTGCCATGCACATAATGCACTAAATATGGGGCTGTGGTTTAAATACTGGGAAAGCATTTAAAATAAAAATATGGAAGACAAGGACCCAGGGTGTAGCATTTTGCCCCTTCCCTTCAGTGGGGCCATTGTAAACACTCCAGAAGGACAGGACAGCTGAGTGAGCTGTCCCTGTGCTGTCACACATCGGGAAACAGGCCAAAACATCCATGGAAGGGCAGGAGAAATAAGAGATGTAAAGCTTGGCATCTTTCTAAAAAGCTCTGCAGTGGGACTGCCTTGAGTCTCTGGATGAGACAGCTCAAACAAAAAAGCTTTTGAGTGCCTCAGGAGGCAGAACCTCCCTTGCTGCCAGTGTCTGACAGATCCAACTCTGCCCCAAGCCAGAGTATCCATTTAACAGGACTTGCTGTTTACAGGAGGAAAGAAAATCATAATATCAGCAGTGCCCTGGGGACTGACAGAGGATACCTGCCAAATACAAAAGCTCTGCTCTCAGTAGATTGATGGTTGGGGATATTTTTTCTATTTGTTTAGCATTCAACTTTCCCCTCAATGCACAACCACTTTTCTTGTCAGGTATGAGTACAGATACTGTATGATTCATTGCATAGGAGGGGAGAATGCAGAAAGGCTGTAAAAAAAATCAGAAACAAAAGCCCTACAGATTTGGATAAAAATGTACACAATATTTTTCTGATGGTCCTGCTTGTTATGAGTCATTCACAGATGTGGAGTTAAAGTCGAGAAGCCAAGATTAGGTCAAAGACAAAGTCTTATACAGGAAACCAGTTTAAGTCTGTTGCAATGCAGGTTAAACACTGAGCTCCAAGGCCTTTTCCAACAGTAAGGAGACACTGCTTGTATCTGGACCCATTATGCTGAACAAGATTCTGGAATACATTTCACAGGGACAAAAAAGTCCCATTATTTGGAATTAAAAAGTCTCTTGCTTTTCTAAAATTCAACCAACCCCACACTCTCCAGCTTCCTGCATGAAATTGGAGCATTTGGAGAACAAAACAAGAGTTTCCTTTTTCTGTCCAAAACCCACTTGCTCTTAATTTGTCTCTATCAGAATAAAAAAATCCAACAGTCTCAGTTTTTAAATGACACATGTTGTGAACCCCTTTCTAGGCATCTGTTCTCCTTATGCACATCCATACAGCGGGTAACACTGGCAGATCCATACACCCACATTGCTTGGCATCTCCTTTTCCCTTAACCTGAGAATTTTGAATGTCTGCTGTCTTCTATTTTTCATATCAGTTTCAAAATATACTGATTGCCTTAGATGTAAATTCTTCCCCAGACAGAAATCCAATTCAGGCTTCTTGCTATATTTAATTCCAGATTCTAAGGTGTGTGGCAATAAAGGAGTTCTAGCAGAGGGCTGTTCAGTTTAGAAGAGTCAATTTCCACTTTAGGGTAAAATTGAGGGTCACTCTTGTACATTAAATTTGTAATATGTTAGACTACTGACAGTACTACTGAAGCAGTGCCCACCTGACATCAGCTGTTGCCTTGAGTATTTGCAAAAGGTAAATGGGATCATTTTGCATCTTTTACTCCCTCTAAATGAAAAACACCAGTTTAAATATACATACAGAAAAATGTAAACCTACTTAAACACTTCATGAGAAGGATAACTGATCTATAAATCAGCATTAAGTAGCAAAGGACAAAAAGTTTGAAAAGCATAAGAGAAAAAAAATTAAGTGCAGGCATAAGCACTGGGGCAAGACATTGATGCATTCAGTTAATAAAAAAAAAAAGAAGACAAAGGAAAAAAATCTCACATAACCCCATTCTCAGAAGTACACTGTATGTCTCAATTCATAGATTTAAATACAGGAAAAAATGGTGCCAGTTTATTCTTAGATACCATCATAATCTACATAACATTTGAAGAAGGCAAGTGCATCAGTTTGACCCAAGAACCAGAACAATTTGTTCAAATTGCAAAGCAGATTTGTAAAGAGAGAGCAGGATGGATCCCCCCAAAGGGTGGAAGCAGACGAAGTAAATTCACCCACCCATCCAGTCCAGAGCTGTGTATCCCCACAACAAAATGTGCACCAATTTGTCATCCATTTTTCCATGCACTTGCTAGGCAAGAAATCCAAATTATGTATCAGCACAAAAACACAGTTATAGAAGTTACTTTGCCAAACTCAAGTTTACTCACAACACCACGATCTTACTGCTTTTAAGAAACTAAGGAAATGAAGTAATTGTTTAGGTAAGAAGATCAAAGCACAACAGAAGTCTAGACCCTTCTGGTAAAGGTGAACAAGTTTTATTTTCACAGCTGGTTTTATGTCCATATTTTCATCATCTACATGAATTTTTCTTATGAACAGTTCTCATACCAAAAAAACACCACTGCTATATACAGCTGTCAAAGCATGAAATCTATGTGCATGCATGTAAACAAGAACATACACATTCACAGTGAATCGAGAATGTCAAGCTGTATAATTAGGATTTCTAGACACAGTTTACAGTAAGATAAAAGCCTGCACTGGTTTACACTACACTGGTAAAATCTGGCCAGAAGCTTGGCATCCGTACCAGCTCCAATCATGCAACATTAGGAGATGTGGACTGCATAAGGTGATAAGAATAATTCATTAGCTTTTGATTTAGAATTGTGGACTTTTTAGCAAAAAAGAGGACAGCTACCTTAAGACAAGCAAGAGCCTCCTGGTTTTAGGGTGTTAAATAAAAATAAATTAAACCAATTATTATAGTTTTAATCTCCTAAGTTAAATTACTCCACCTGGGAAATCCTACCTGCTTTTTCACTGAGGCAGGACTACAGACATAAATAGTTCTGGACTGAGACTTAGCAGATGTATGTATCCAGAAAAACACTGCTCTCAGCTGGCACCAGGAGAAAGCCCCTTCTGGGCAAAAAGGTACAACTCCACAGGAAATTCTGCACTTCTACTGCTCACATTTCTTTTTATTACCAATGAGTTTTTCAAACTAAGTAATCATCTAAGAAAAGTCTGCTGAATGGTAGCAAATCCTTATTAAATTCAGATAGACAATAATTACATTCTTTCACCATCTATTTCTCATTGATTTTCATCAATAATTACAGAAAGACTCCAGCTCCCCTTCCACTGTAGAGAAAATTATTGAACGACAAGAGGATGAACCATGCTGATACTGTATTTAGTTTGCTATATACTCTTTCAGAAAACCTGAGCATTCTTGCCAAACCACGGGTAAGGTGGCATGTGCAAGTGGAATTTCAAGTTACACAAGCAAGCAGCAAAGTCACAGATTCATTACTGTTTCATGGAGAAGTGCTCTACACTCCAAAGAATGCACGATGGCTCAAGTATTACAAAACTGAGCTCAGGCTGTGTATGACAGAGTCAAAGGAAAGAGACCACAAGTTAGTCACTTAAAGGTTAAAATAAACCCAAGCTAAAACCTTATCTGGCAGAACATACAGTGATATTTATTCAAATACCTCAATGCTATGGAGATTTGTCCCTCAAAGTCCCAAAGCTCTTCCTGAAATTGAACACAGACATGCTGGAAGCACACATCACTAAAGGCTACACATGGATGAGAAGTTTTAACTGCCCCTTCACCTTAAAGCACTGATCTGGGCTGTAAGCACTCTTCACATGGTGACTCCTCCCAAATCTGGGCTTATCTCAAGAAAACAAAATCAGTCGAGGATGCAAATTTTGCTGTACTTAAATAAAAATAAATTAACATTTTATAGGGATAAAGATTCTCAACAACTTGATAGCTCAGCCATTAAACCCTGTATGCATTTTTGGGGCATGCTTTCATATACATTAACATGCCCAAGTTAATTCTTCTTGGTTTCCAAGGTGTGTCTTCTGGCTACAGGGCAGATGTATAGAAATGCAAAGCTCCCTCCACGCAAAGGCTCTAAAGAGACAAGTCTTTAGGAATCCAGCTGCATTAACCACTGGATTCTTTGTGATTTCCACCTCCTAGAGGCAAGGTCCTGCCACAGGGTAGCTGAAATGTTCCGGAGGGACTGCAAAGTCCTGGCAACACCTCTGAACTGCTACACTTGGGAGGCGAGAGGAATCTTCATTTGCACTTTTCAGTACTCAGGAAGCAACCCCGCAGAGGGGTGAAACCCCAGGAGAAGCCTGGACTGCTCTAACCTATCCCAACACTGCTGTGGGCATCAAACTAACTCTAAATAAACATCACTTAGGAGTGTGTACCCCAAGACTTGAAAGCCAGCCTTTGTGGGCTGCTGAACCATTTATTCAAACCTTATGAAACCGAGCGAGGCGTTTAAGGAGCGGGCAGGAAGTGGAGAGCTGAAGTTATGTTGCCTACACAAACAGGCCCAAAATATGTTCCTCAAATCCTAAGATTCCTTTCTTTTCAAGCACAAGCAAATCACTGACTACAGTGTACAATCTCAAAGACTTGTATCTGGCCCCCTGCTAATTTGTATTTTTATGGACTCAAAGCTATTTCTACAACTGCTGTTTACAAGAAATATATAAGTCAGGAAAACTCTACAAAGCTGCATTTACACAACCTTGTGATACAGTGCAGGAAATGCTTAAGCTAAATTAACGACCACAAGTAAACAAGAAAGCATTGTTTTGTGGTTAGACAACTGTAATTCAGAGTTATACAACTAATTTATCTAGAAATCTTGACTATTTCTGATATTAAATTCCCCTTGTTTATGTTCAGGACTCAGTGAAGTCCTGCTTAGAAGAGCTGATACAATACAAAACCCCTTAAGTTCATGCAAAATAAACTGGAAAGAAATTTGTGAACTTAAAGATATAAAATGTCAAGTGTGGGGAAGCGAAAAATCGAAACAAAGAATGTGCAATTTCTGCCAAAATCTAGCAAAACAAACAATAACAAGTAAGGAATTAATATTTGGCCTACTTCTGCCTCCAGTTCCTGTGTGGGGGCTTTAGCTTAAGAAATATTATATTTTTGCAAACAAAAAGAGGCTTAAGTAGCAAGATGTTAGTGCAGCTGATTTAATGCAATGCTGCTTTCAGGACTGTTTTACCATTTTTGCTCAGCATTACTCAATTTGGATCTTTTCCGTAAAAGTTTATGTCAATTTTTTTTTCTGTATTACGTCAAGAACAACTCCTTTTCCAGTCACAAATACAAAACCAATTCTTTATCACCAAACACAAAATGATGTTACCACCTATTCATAAAAACCACTATGGGCTGAGCATTGTGTAACATCTCAACATGTTGCACTTGCAAAATATCCCAGTTTTTAAAAACATTGCCCATGTGTTTCATGCTTTCATAAAGCTTTTGCCAAAACACTCACTTTTTAAGTGACATGGAAAGCTTGCTAATCTGGAAGGAATGTCAGTGAACCAAAGAGAAAAATCAAGTCTACTTCCAAACCTCGCTATTTGCCCTGTTACCTGGCAATTGGTGTTCTTTGGAGTAACCATAATTAACCAACATAATTAATGCACACATCCAGATCTACTGAGGCTGAGCTGACATGGTACACTTGGCAATTTTACAATACCTTTTATAATCAAGGAGCATAATGTCACTCTCAGGACTTAATAGTGAATAAAACCAAAACCACAGCCAGTTTTTGGACAAAAAAATTCTTAAAGTGTCACCTGATAATTAGATAATGATTAGTTTGCTATGGTAGCAGATAAGTTAGACTGGAAACCACAGGAAAGCAAGTTTTTACTAAACGGGTACACAACTATTGATGAGGTTCTTTTCAAAAAGACCAAGAAATAAGTAACATAAAACATCAATTTATGTATCAAGGAAGCCTGACAAAAGGAAAAATATTATCCAAACGTCTTTAAAATAAACACAGCCAAGAGCCATACACAGGGAACACTAGAAGGGATTGCTCTTGAGAATAATTCTAGCTAGGAATGATAAAGACAGCCAATATAGGAAAAAGGGCTCTTTTATTTATTTATGGAGCCACGTTTGCTCCTGAGAAATCCCTAAATGTGTGTGAGTCATACGATGTAAAGCACAAGCAGGCACATACATAAGGTACATCCAGTTCAGTTCTACAAACAGGGTATTTTTAATTTATGATAACCCCATCTGTATGCTGGTATGTGGGAAAACGACAACGCCGTGCAAACGCGTGATTTCTAACTCAAACAACAGTTTTGTTTCCAACAGGCAAGGGGGCTTTGAACTGCAAACCTTCCTAAGGAAATACAGTCCACTTGAGAGCTGGGGGACGTAGCTCAAAGTCAGCATTCCCAGACATAAATAAGCACGTACTGGGGTCAGCTTTCTGCCAAAGAAACGAGTTACCCACCGATAAAAAAATGACCATATGTGTGTTTGCAACAGCCATCAGTAGCTTTTTCAACCAAAAATGAACCACGTGAGTGTTTTATGTTCAACAGAACTAACAATAAACCAAGCCTCAAGCACTCAGTTTTGCTGCAGAGTAAACATATATAATGGCACTGCTGCCACTTGACAGCCAAGGGGATCTTAGCTTTGTATTTCAGTGAAAAACAATCAGGAACCACCCTGGAGCGCAGATTGGTCAATGCCCCTTATGTGCCCACATTTTGCTACTGTTTCCAGTAAACACCAGCTAGTAGCTTATTTTAAAAATAAAAATAAAGCATGCAACAAAGCCTTGCTCTATTCCTAATCAGAACCAGTTAAGAAATACTGAAAAAATTGCTTTAGGTTTTCATTCCCTATCAAAATGTTTAATAGATGATGAATAGAGTAGATGATCATCAACGAATAGCAGGAACAAAACAGTCCCAATAAAAACTACACAGTTTATGTAAGAGGTGAACATGCTGTAACTCAGCCTCACTTTCTCTCTGATGACTATTTCAAGCCATGTAATTTTTCAACACCAAATTGCAATGCACGCAGGTAAGTATCACAATCACAAAAAAACCTGTCATTTTCCAAGTCCTCCATTACTTCTTTGAAGCTTTATCAAGCCCTTAGGAAAGAAGTCTTTCACATATTGGGTGAGATTTAGACTTCTTGGAAGTTCTGCAAGTTAACTTACAAGTTTAAAAAAAAGTAAACATATAATATATATAACAAACCCAAAATAATGCCTAATGCTTCCTCCTCTTAAAATTTAACAAAAAATTCCTCCACAGAACAACCTCTTAAACTGTGTTGTTCTCAATGTAGTGATCCTTTGACCTTTATTTCAGCTTTTTTAATCACAGAGAGCAACTCAGGATCCAAAAAGCCAGGTCAGTATTCCCACAGGTTCGCAAGAACTATGCAAAGCCTGGAATAATGCTGAATAAGCCACAAAGCCATCCAGGAGAAAAATAAAAACAAAGCTGTACCACCAGCTGAAAACTGAAAATTTAAGGCTAAGTATTTTACTCAAAACTGCCAACACAACAATTATTTTCCTGAGAAAGGAAGGAGAGGATAGATCGTGAAACCCTTGAATATGAAAATGCCTGCTACTGAGGAACAGAAAAGTTTAAAAAGCCATGACAGCCTTTGCTCTTCGCCATCCAGAAAGCCCTGCTTTAAAAAAAGAAAAAAATTGTCCACAAAAGATTCCAAACATTTTTCTTCCATTACAATCATATAGATTTCAAGATGTTCCACAACGTGAACCAAAGCTTTGTGCAGAGCAAAGCAGCCAACAGAAAAAAAATACATTCTTCCTGCAGTTAAAATGGATTAGCTTTAAAACCAAGCAGAAAAGGAAAAAAAACTGAGGACTTGCTGCTCTAGTTCCTCTGCTGAATGTTTGGAAAGTTCATGTTTCAGGAGTCTTTAAGGAGAGCAAACAGCACTGGAAGAGGAAGAAGGTTAAATACTAAGTTATACTGGTAGAGTCAGAGATCTTAAATCACGAATGCATTGAGAAAGGGTAGGAACAAGGCCCCACAGAGAGAACTGCAGCCGTGCTCAGCCCTGCTGTCACACAAACACCACCAGGGAAAATGGGCATTTCCAGCTCAGAAAAATCCTCCCCACAGTGCAAGTGTCCACTCAGAACAAACTGCATTATGCCTCCTGCAGAAAAATGGCAAACACAGCCCTACCCACACATGATAAGTATTAAGCAAAGCCTCCTACTATTGACTTTATTTAACTGGGTCTTCCTAGAGTTGCAAATAATCCCTAGGAATTTTCCAAGTTCCTAAGTTTGCAGAGACTGTGGGTGATTTTTATACCAAACCTGTTTTTGCAGTTGAAAAAAGTCCATATACTCAGAGAAATGCAAGCCCAAGATTCAAACACTACCTCCTGATACTGAAATCCAGATATTCTTAAAAAACATAAAACTATAAATAGATACACCTTATTTACTCTGAAGACAATACATACCATCAATAGCACCTAATCTTGAGCTCAAAAACAATACAGAAGTATCAACTGCATATAGTTTATTACATAAATGTAATAGTACAAGTATGACCCATCAGACGTGGCTCCCATCTTCACAATTCACGCTGCTCTTGAGATGGACATGACAGTATTGTGCTTCCTACTGTGCCAACAGTGACTTTGTCACTTAATTTATGTTTCTTCCTTCATGCTGTTTTTTTACCAGTGCTATTTCAACTATTTGAGCTGTTCCTTTAAAACAGAATTTGGCTATTGTTTGCTTTTTTGGGGCACATTACTAAAAACAATGAGGCATTGCATACAATTAGCATTAATTAAGTGGTATGGAGACCAGTAGATTGTTCTGTAAGGACAAGCATGTAAGTTTATAAATTACTCTTGTGGAGGAAAGGACACTGTAACAGCCACAAGTTACAGTCAAAGAAGCTCACCACCAGACTCTGAAAGTCTGTGCCTATCTCAACCATGCATAATTAAAACAAAAAAACCCCAAACCATCTAGAATTAACAGAGGCGAAATTCTGGACGGTGCACTCCATTTCTGGAGTTCATAAGACATTGCCAAAAAAAGCAACATTTCCTGTTTGCATTTTTTTCTTCTGTTTTGATTTTGGTTGAATTTGGGTATTCTGTTACAGCTCAACTGGATTGCACCATAAAATACTTTTCTCTCTAAGTTGCTGCCCTGAAATCATGAGACTGCTTGGCCACCACAAACCAACAACCTTGGCAAAATCGATTTGCAGAAATTGATACAAATCTTCTTGGCAACCTAATGAAAAATAAGCACAAAATTTAAGGTGTCAGAAGAAAAATTTTGTTTTCAAAAAGAAAAGCAAATGAATTTCTGTTGCCTAAGCTGTCATAGTCAAGTGTTAACCAGCTCTCACTGTGACTACATGGAGCCCACTTGCCCGTAGATCAGAGAGGTTTCTCCAGAAAAAGAAACTATTGCTGAAGAAATAGCAGCAGGGAGATGAGACAGCTCAAGCACCCACCAGTCCCCAAGGTGTTCAGTCCACTTCAATCTCTATACTGCAGTAATTAACCAGTTCCTGCCAGAAACATCCCAAACCAGTCTGATTTGGAGCAAAAGGAGCTGACCTGGGATCCACCTGCAGCAGTAACCACCACTTACAGAAGAACAAACAAGTGTCATTAGAGCACATTAAAAAATTTGAATTAAAAGTCATTTAAATTAGGAGAAAAGGTGTTTTCCTCCTAAACACGCTCTTCACCTTCACTTCTGTCCTTAAAAATGTTGAGATACTTTCTCTTTAAATTCAGTAAGACTTAAATCATGGACTACCTCAAAAGAGAAACTGACTTTGTGTTTTTGAAGTAAAAGAAATACAGCCCAAGAGCAGAATGATGGAGAAGACTACATCACAGGGGAATCACAACAGACCAAAAGGATAATTACATTTTATAATTATAGAGAACCACGTTTACACTAGTGATGATGTTAAACCCTTTAACAGGATATAAAATTACTAAGACATTATTAAGAGCACATTCTTACTCCTTTGATTATTAAAATGGTGGAAGAAAGGTTAAATTACAACAAAATGCTAAATACTAAGGACTTTCAAGTGTTTCAGAATGTATAAGTCTACCACTACCCTCACACTACCAAGTAAAATTGATCTACTTTACAAATACGTATATTCCCCCAATTGTTCTTAATAACTTACAAGTAATTAGGATGAGTAAAACAACACAACAACAATCCCTTACAAAGTGACTACTCAGCTGTATGCAAAACTACACTCCTAAAGTTCCTACTGATTCCAGAAGACTGCAAAAATTCTTTTATGGCTGTGGCTCTTCTCTTTAGAAAAATGCAAATCCAGGCTGACTGACACCCGACCAGCAGCTCCACACCATGGTCTTCCAGTTCATGTCTTTAGCATGGATGTCAACAGGCACTGCAGCATCTGACTTTGCCTTACTGCAGCAAACAAAATGCACACAAATACCTAACATCCCAACCATCCTGCCACTGCCTCCATCCCAGTGAAGCAGGCCTGATGAACCAGAGTAGCTGTTTTGGGACACACATCACACAGAAAGAACCTATCCTGGGTAGGTACATAGCAAAGCATCTACACCAAAGCCTACTGTCAAATGTAATGTTCACCAGTGATTTACACTCCATCTGAAAGGGCAGTTAGGAGAGGATGGGAAAAAGCTGTGTTCATCCAGCCCCTGCAGGCTCCCAGCTCTCCCTGCCTGCCCCTGGCCTGCTCTCATTCACATGAAGCAGAGCAGCCCAAAGTCTGGGTACCAGGCACAGAAATGCTGAACGTGCTGTAAGTGATGTCGATCCATCACGCTGCTGGGAGGGGGCAGAACAGAGCTGGTGAGTGGTTGCTCCTCCTCTCCTCCCATAAAATACTACAAACAGAAAGAGAGCAGAAGAGAGGCTGAACAGAAGCACTGAGCAGCCCCTCTCCTGACAGCGTGCCTGGCTGCCGTGCAATGTATGGGGAGATCCTTCCTGTGCACATCCAAAGCTACTGGACTTTAATAATCCTCTTAGTCACGTCTCCCTTCGCCTCTTGGGTCCCGAGATTTCCCACTTTGAAATTTCCTATCCGTCTGGAAGACTTGGCTGTGCCGCCCTGCTCCAGCCCTCTGCTCTGGCCAACCTGCACGGGCAGCTGTGTCAGTCTTTCCTTGAACTCAGCCACGGCTGCTCCCACGCCTCGCTCATCCTGCCCTGGCCAGACCCGAGCCACTGCTCACTTGGAGGATGAACATTCCTTTAACTCACACAATGCAGAAAGCAGGAGCAGGGACAAGAGACACCAAAAGCAGCTTCAGGCAGCACAGAGCTGTAGCACAAAACTGACAGCACTTAATTCTTTAACACATTATTAAAGCCAGTCTCAAATTCTCTGCTGGCTACTCAAGCCTGGAGGGAAGGCAGTGCCAACAGAAGCTCTGCGGTGATACAGGAGAGACACCCAATGAAAAGATTTCTGCAAATATGCAGCTGACATCCTCTAAGGAAAAAAGTATATTAGCATTTTACATTTTAATTGATTTGTATTATATTCTCAAGTCAGAAGGCCACTAACCCTCAGATCTCTACATAAACACAGAAAACTTACTTCCAACGACATATAAACCAATTAAAAAAACCCCTTCAGTCAGGTAAAATTTATCTTTTGTCTAAGTTTGCATCTTCCAGGTGATAAATGCCTATAACTATACTTAAAATTCAGCAGAATAATCTTTTAGCACTCACTTCCCCCAAACATTTACAAGAACACAGAATATAAAATTTTGTAAATGTTTAAATATATAGAAAACTTTGCAATACCCTACTCTTTTTTTTCCACAGCTTAAACGATTCCTCATGTCTCAAACACTGGAATGGCTTTTTTTATTTCTGCCAAGTCTCTGAACAATCTAAAGATGTCACTGAAGACCACTTAAAGTAAAAAACCTGAGTGCTGCTAAGCAACCCAGAAAACATCATTACATGTTCAATTGTTTAGTGCATTGAAAAATTTCACACATATTGAGAGTCTATGTATTCTGCACTCTAATGATGGTAATGTCTTCCCCACAGAGGAAGAGAAGAAAATTCTGCAGAATACGTTCTTATTTCAAAAAGGAATTGCTTATAAAGAACTAAAGATTTGATCAAATGTATTCACTGTTTCTGCACATGGAACAGATTAGAAACAGATTCTCTCTTATCCACTATTTTTTACACACTCCGGAAGCAAATTTACTAAGGAAAAACAGCACTTGTGTTTGTTTAACTAAAAAACTAAAGACATACCAGGATTCTTTTCCACTATATAAAACAGTATTTTAAAAATGTATTCCACATCCAGACTCTTTAAATCAATGCTATTTTAACTGCTCCAGCTGCACATAAACAAAGGCTATCTAATATAATTTAATATTTCACCACATCATAGCACTTCTCACCCATGGATGTGCAAACACATCCTGAAAAAGGGAAATCAAGTCTCATATTCCTTCGATGAAAAGCAAGGGTGACATGCAAATGTATCCTTAACTTCAATTACACATAAATATGTATGTGTGTTTTTCCATTTAAATATAAGTACTACACGCACAGAGATATGGTTTCAAACACAGGTGATTTTAACCCCTTTCTGTTCAGCACATGGCTCATCTTTCACTCATCTCAGCTCTGTACCACAATGTAATGTTCTGCACAAGAACTCCCTTGCAACAAAGCTCCTGGTTTAATTCCACTGCATCCCAGTTTATACACCCTCAAGGAACACAATCTCACCAGAAAGAACATGGAGAATATCTTCAGAAGACATTAATGCAACTAGACAAAAATGTTTCACTGCATCACTTATAATGGACTTAATATTTATTTTGGAATTACGGATTTCATTTTTCATTTTTTCCATCTCTCAAGATGCTTGGTCTTAAGTTACCAATCTTGTATATTCAACTGCCATAAATTTATCGGGAACAGAACAGAGCCAATGAAAATAGACATAATCAAAGCCCTCCATTCACACAAAGTGATTGGCAATAAGGTAAAAGGTGCACTTAAAGGTTAAACCACTAATTCAGAGTGGTAACACAGAGTTCCCAAACCAAAGTTTGCTTAAACTGTAAAAAAAATAAAAATCATCACCTGTATGTAGAATAAAAAATGTTTTATAAACAAAAAAGGAAGAGGTGAAAATCTATTTAAAACTTTGGAATATGTGGCAACCTCACCATGGAACTTTTGACTACCAAAACAATCAAAAAATTTAAAGCTTTATATAGCAAGGTAGAAGAAGAGACAATGGCAGAAGCTGATGTCCAGGAAGTTCCATCTGGACATGAGGAATAAGTTCCTTACTGTGCAGTGACCAAGCACCAGGATAGCCTGCCCAGAGAGGGCGAGGAGCCTCCCTCCCCAGAGATGTTCCAGACCCAGCTGGACACAGTTCTGTGCCATGTGCTCCAGGATGAACAGGGAGGCAGGACCAGTGACCCCCTGTGCTCCTTTCCTGACCCACTCTGTGACTGTGTGAGCTAAGAACAGCACAGGCACATGTACGTGTTCCAGAACACAAAAGCAGCACTTCAAAACAACAAGATAAATCATCAGTGTTACCAACTTCTCCCTCCAGTTATCTTTTAACATTGCTTCTCTCAGACCAGATTTATTTGGCTTAATACTGATTTTCAGAGATGTTGTACTAGAGACCATTTAGCTCAGCTTGATTATAAAAATGTTGCAAGTTCTCCTCACAAGGAAATCTAACATAATTCCCTTCCAAGAAGCAAGTTTAAACAGATGAAGCCCATGATCTGAGCTGTTTCACAAGCAGCAGAATGGTATTTTGGGTTTGTTCTGCTTGTCATCTCATCACCAGTATGGACAATCATTCAAGCTTTTACACATACTTTGTGCCAAGTAAATGAGAAAACACATAACTCAATCTTTTTAAGTACATAATTTGAACTTGCAGATACATTTCACTTGAATGATCTGGAATGAGACGTTGTTTTTTCTTTCCTTGGCACTCTGATTTATAGTTTCTTGCTTTCAAAACCTCTGTAATATTTTAGCAGCCAAATCAAAGTCCTGTACCATTATAATTCCTACAAACAGAAGTTAATTTTGCAAGTTAAAAAGCTGTAGAGAAGGGCTGAAAGATGTAAAAGAATTATCAACCTATAGTTTCTTAAGACGTTGGGAAGGCACACAGGAAAACAAACAAACAAACCAGAAAAACTTCTCTCTGAGATGAGAGAAAAGAAGTACCTAAAAAATCCCAGTACAATAAACATTCCTCAGCATCTACATACTGCAAGCCTGACAATAACCACATAAGCACAATGATTGCTGCTTATTTTTCCTCGAAAACAATTCTTACAGACCTGATTCATATCACATAGTTTAAGGGGAAAATGGAACAAAGATTTTGCAAAGCCTCCCAGGCCTGGCCTGCAGAGAAGTTTAGTAAATGGAAAATGGATGGCTCATGCCTCACTTGAAGCTACACATATTCCCAACAAGCAAAAAGCCAAAAGAGGAATGGGGACTCACTATTTTAATACATTAATATTTGAGAAAAAGCTTCTCCATACAAGTTTATCAAATTTTACAAATAAGGAGTATTTTTGACAAGTTTTATTGCAATCTTTACACACCAGGCAAGGCCTGGAATTGCATCAGAATGGGGAATGCAGCTGCCTTGTGGCTGGCACCAGCTACACTGACCAGCTTCCTATCTCTGGGAAAAGGCTCAGCAATCAAATCAGATGGGGCAAAGAAAAGCAATATTTTCAAATTCTCAAAGCAGCAAACCACAGAATATTCCTTCCAGTCCAGTAAAATTTCTACCAGGCTGCATGTGAGCCCTTCTAAAAATGGCAGCAGCTAAAACATTTAGCTGCATACAAAACTATCCCTTATCAAGGGCTAACTACATCTTCTGAAGGCAGATTGTGTGGGTATCCTGGAAAGCACCTCAAGCAACCAGTGTGCTCCACAAGTTCACAGCCTCTAAAGGAATGGGCCAAAATATAATCTTTAAAGTTCTAGGATATATCAATCTGAGTAATTAAAAAAAAAAAAAACAACAAAAACTAAACAATAAAAAAGGAGCTTTACTCCACAGCATTTATAAACTGTTGATCTCAAGATGCCAAATTCAAGACACAGCTGCTGGCAACTGGCCATTTGGGAGGTAGTCAGAATGACTGGATATCTCATGCCTTTTAAATGCATCATCTATTATTGTCTTTCTCACCAGAAGTGATACTTTTATAAATATGTATTTTTAAAAGCCTTTCCCCCTCAAAGGAAAAGAAACCTAAAGAACAAGTTACCTCCTGTTTGTTGTCATTCACATGTGCAAGGAAGACACTTCCAGGAAGGATAAATGGAGCAACGTGTCCTTCTGTGGTTTACACAACGGAATCCAAGCAATAGAGATAACAGGACCGTGCTCCAAGCCCAGCTGCACTCCCAAGTCCTGTTTTCACAGCTTGCTCACATACCACCAGCAGGAACACAAAGCTTGGGAGGATGTGGAGTAACCCAGAGCACGGTGTCCCTGAACTGCACCTCTGGAAGCAGCCAGGCTGTGCAGCCCCTGGCCAGCTCCCACTGCTCGGCCCCTGAGCACCCAGTTAGTTTATCCCATCCCTGGAGGGAGCCCTGATAGAGCTCAGCAAAACCTCCACAGCTGGGAGGCACACAGAGATAACCACGGCTACATCCTTATAGAGCTATCATCCCAAAAGCTGTCTGAAGGCAGCAAAGCAGCAGCGCTCGTGTGCTGCCACAGCAAATCTGTGTCCCAGCTCACCCAGCCAGGCTGCAGGGACCCTCCAGCTGTGTCCTGTGGGCCAGAGCACCCCAACACCATGATCTGCAGCCAGGCACAGCCCCAGCACCCCTCGTGTGCATGAGAACCAAGACCTGCCCTGGCAGCAGCTGCCTGACCCAGCCATCATCTTGCCTTCCAGGGGACTACAGGGATCTTCCTGGGGGCCAGCACAACCAAATCCTACCAGGACTGCTAAAAGTGGGGTTTTACCTTTAGCACAGACCAGTTTTCCTGGCAGATGTTTCTCAATGTCCTGAAGGCAAATTGACCCCCTACTCAATCACAATTTTATCAACTTATGGAGAACACTTCAGGCTGCAAACTGCTGTTTTTAATACTGCTGTCTGATCAAGGATTTACCTAAAAATGTATTTTTAGTCATCTTCACTACCTAACATCAGTAAACACTGTGCTTTAATATTACAGTCCAATCTCAGATTTAGTATTTTAACTCAACAATTGAAACTGTAGTTAAGAATTCTTTAATTCCTTTGCTGTCCAAAAAAGACAGCAGTGACTTTACTTCAGCACTGAACACTGCAAAAACTGGAAAGTCTCCAGGTTTTATGGATTATTTCCTTTTCAGAAAAAGAGGAAAAGTCATAAAATGACATTTTTTCTGCTTGTCCTGTCATTAGGCACAAATGAGAAGACTCTAGCTCCACCTGCTTATTATCCTCTGACACACACAATGCAAACGGTGTTCCCTCACCATCTCAAGATTAAAGCTAAACAATCCCAGATGTCTCAGCCTCCCCTCCTGTGTCAGTTCTCCAGTCCCCCAGTAGCACTGCGGCCCTTTGTTGGATTTCAGGTCTCTCTGCCACTGGGGAACCAGGGCTGGACCCAGCACTCCTGGTGTGTCTCACCAGGGCTGCACAGTGTGTCAGGCCCCAGCCTGAGAGTTTTCTCCCCTGATGCAGCATTTCATGTTCCCTTTTGCTGAACTTCATTAAATTCCTTTGGACCATTTCTTCAGTTTGCCAGGGTCCCTCTGCATGGCTGCCCTCCATCTTTAATTCATGATTAATTTTTAATGATTAATGACTTTTTTCAGGATTTCATTATTAATTTTTCCTTGCAAGCAAGGCAAAAGCCCAGCTAACCAGTTCCTACTGTCACATCCTTGATCACCCATCTGGAAACTGTCACAAAAGCCTTCCAGAAACCTCCTACATAGCTTGTGTCCTGCCAGGCTCTTGCTCCAGCAGAGAACAGAGGGGTTAAACTCCTAGTAATTAAACAACTTCGAACAGGAAGTTGATCTTCAAACAGCCTCCAGCTGTTTGAAGGCCTAACGTGCTGCTTCTTCCCAGTCAGAAGGTCTGCAGCAGCCACCTGTAAAACCACGCAGCACTCCTGAGCCTGCCCTCTCAAATGGCTGGGGCTGTGCTCCCTGCAATCCTGCCACTCCCCCACACAAAAGGGCACCACTCTGTGCACCCTACAGACCCTGCCACTGAAGGACTCCAGTCCCCAGAGCTATCCCATCACACCTCTCCAGCCTCGGGGAGATTGCAGCCCTGCAGCTCCACCTGTCTGCTACCCTTGCATCACCATCAGGAGCTTCAGGGATGTACCACACTCATGCGCTTCCCAGTAAAGGTTTTCCTCGAACAGTCCTGCAGGCACTGCAGTGCCTTCCCAATTTCCATGCCCTGGTGTCTATTACTTCAGTAGAGCTGCACAGCTGGAGAGCAGCTATGACAGAACAGTGCTATCAACCTCTCCATGAAATCTGGCTTGCAGCAGAAAAATTACATGAAGTTATGCTACCAGGCAAGTGACTTATCCAGACACTTAATTGTTCACAGTAACGGATTTGTTTTCAATCCCCTATCCATCACACCCATCTTTTACTGCAGAGACATCAAGAGTTTTTCCACCCAATATCTAAAACCAGCTTTCACACATGAGAGAACTCGTTGATTACTCAGATTCCTTAGACTGTATTATCAGTGAGATAACACTCTCACCCAGGAGCGCTCCTTCAAAACTTCAATAGAACTTTAACATGGAACTATTTATTCCAGTAAAGAGGATATCACTGCAGATATCTTTACACAAATCAGCTATAAAAGTCACCGAAACATGAAGAGTTCCTTTGCCTCATGCAATACACTCATACTGGTCTGAGCCAGAGATAAGGAACAAAAATACTGTGACAATACAAGAAACAAAAACAAGAACTGAGGCTATGTTCAAAGAATGGTTTGAATTACTTAAGTCAAAATTATTTTAGAAACTACCACTGATTAATAGGTAGCAACTTAAAGAAGAAAACCTTAAAACAAGGGCTCGTTCTTTCAGATAGCTTATTAGGTGTGTACAGTATTTTCTGTAGCTGAACTCCAACTCATGTAATCGTACCAGTTTTGTAAGCTCAAAGTTCATGAAAGTCTTCACAGCAAAGGTCACTACTGTAAAAATATTTTTTACAAAGCTATTAGTTCTTTGACACGGAGGTTTGAAATTAAAGAAAACTAGCATGTTTCATTGTTTGAGAGGCATAAAGCCAAGAGCCTGAAATGAGTACTCAAAATAGGACATATTTTCCAGTGGAGGTAAAGATTACAATATAACCAACAGGAATGTGCAAGCCAGCAATACTTAACTCAGCAGCTCATGCCAAACCATGATAGTCCCTTGTACTACTTGAACACTGAAACCTGAGAAAGTGGTATTATTACAATTGTTAATAGTGGAATGCAAGAACTACAAGTCACACAAATTTATTTCATGTATTTATTTTTTGTAGAAATAGGCTATTCAGCACTTTGGGGATTTGAAAACCTGACAAAGAACTTGGATTCTTTTTCCCCGCTACATATAAGTTAAAAACCAAATGTAAATGCTATTAGGAAGGTTCCAATTTCCCCACAACTATGTCCTTGTATAGGTTATGCTGACACATTACAAGGAACAAAATATAATAAAAACCACCAACAGAAATCTCACAATTTAGTAGAAAAACCCAACATTTTCTTCCTCTAGGAAAAGCAACTGTGGTTAGGACCTATTAAAATAAAGAGGAAGATAATTTCAGTACAAATCTGGTCATAGACAAGACATAGTTCATAACCCTTGGAGCTCCAAGAGGGACATGGGAACTGTAAACAGGAGTATAAATCAACAGCACTCTGAGTATTTTTAACTTCAGCTGCAAGCAAGGTACACTAATTATTTGAAGGACCACAGTACTTAGTTTTACTGTACAGATTTCTACCACCATCACATACATACAAAAAAATCCAGGGGAATATCAGTAATTCCTGCTTAGCCATTTAAACATAAAACCCCCAAATAAATTGAACATGGAACTTGCTCTCCCTGCACAGACACCACCATAGGAACATTACAATTGCCTGTTAAGCAGTCAACTTGCTCAAAATTCTTATCTTCAGGGTCCAGCCTCTAATAAAACCATTGTTTGCAGCACTCAGCAGAAGCCTGAGTTTCTTAGAATACCTCTGTCTTCTTTAGCACATTCCAAAAAAGTGCTTTTCTTCCCCCCCCCACTCCACTTCTTCCAAACTTTGCCCACCACAAGTATCCATTTATCATTCTCTGTAGATGAAACAAATGAGTGCAGAAGACTATGAAAAGTACTGAAGTAAACTTTCCAACAGTTATGCATTAAGTAGGGAAAATATACTTGTTTAAACACAAGTTTCACCTGATGGATCAGCAAACAAAAGCTGGTTATCATCCAGGCATCAGAAGGAGGCATTGCATAAGTACAGTCAAGATCTGACAATGGTCCCGGGGTGACCTTTGGGCAAAGGAATCAACATTGATTTACAGTAAGTTTCGCGTGGATTAAACCACGCAAAAAAAAGTTATCCAAGCATTCGTGTCACCTCCCACTAAGAAAATTAGGGGTTGTTTTGGCAGAAAATTACTAGTTGAGCATTTTTCTAGCTCCCCATGACAGGCAAAGAGCACCAAAACAGAGGGAGTAGGATGAGGAAGAGCTCACTCAATGCTGCAATGGCAGACAGAGCTACACGAGGGCATCTCAATGAGCTGCTTGCATTGACTGCTCACACTGAATTTGTCACAGCACTTTTGTCCTTACTGCCTGGAAAGTAAGCAATGATCTACTATCATTTTTAGAAATTGAGTCTACATTACATAAACTCAGATTGACATGATTCCTATAATTCTGGTCTACTCCAGCTGACCTGTGACATAACCAATATAGCCAGCACAATACCCACCTGGTAGCAACACAACCAGCTCTGTAAGATGAGCTCAAGAGTAAACTGGGTGCTCTTCAGAGTTTCCTGGGCATGCAGGTCTGTGCTTCTCTTCATGTGTTTGTTTATAAATAGTCAGGCAAATGCTGAATTACCTCATAGAGGAAAAAAAAACCCAACAAAACCAATAAAAACCCAGAACAAAAAAAACAACCACCCATATAGTTTTAGATCCCTAATTAAAATTACCCTGAGGAGTCCTCAAAATGAAAGATGTTGCACAAAAAAATACAAAACAGAGTGAAGAAAAACAGAATTTTAACAAGCACAGTTTTGTACTGTAATGAAAGAGCCATATACAATATGGGCCCACACGCCATTGCTAGACTTAGACTCTTATTAAAACAGCATGGATTTGTTTTTTTAGTAAACTACTATCGTGTGATAGTGCATTATAAAGTCACAAAGTATTTAACTGTGAGTGCTTAAACCACACATACCACATAAAAAACTCCTACATCTGCTAAAGAACATGACAAAGAAAAAGGATTATTTGAAATGCAAGATTGGCGTAACATTTTGTAACCCAGAATGAGACACAACCACACAAGCAAAAAAAAAAAGGTGCTGCTTTCTTTGGTTTGGGTTTTTTTTAATGTTCATGGCCATCTTGTCTAAGCCTACTGATTGCTGCAACATCAGCTGATAGATTATCTACTTTTTGGACAGCATTCCTAAGTTTACTGTTCTGCCTCTTTACAATAATATTCAGCTCCTATGGTAACATGCATTCACACACTAAGTAAATCATCCCACAATATGAAGTCACCTGAGCATTAACCAGAATTTGTGCAGAGCAGCTGTAATTAATTGGGCTGCTAGGAAATACCATCTTCTGTCACTGCTGAAAAGAAAAGTTGATCTGTTTTACTCATATTGGCCTCCTAGAAAAAAAAAATTATTCTAGAAGTATCTGTTCACCAAGAAACTGATGAAAACATGAGGCATAAGAGAGCTTACACTCCACTGTAAAGACTGAGATTTGTTTATGGGATATGATTACAGTCAAGTAATGTGCAAGTAATAAAACAATCATACAAAGAAGATGGACACAGGGAAAAAACTGTTCTTACTTGCAAGGGGTTTATCACATCTTCTGCAATTTCTGATATTCCAAACAGAACTATTCAGGAAATACCAAAACAATTATTTTAAAGTGAGGGGAGAAAAAAAAAAAAAAAAGAAGGTAGCAGAAGCATCTTTAAATCTATCAAAATTTTTTGACACCTTGAGTCAGATTTGATTTCTGCTTCAGATAAAACTGGAAGCAAACTACCTGCACCTCCTCTTTTCTGAAAGAGAACCACCGAGTTCTTGCTACAGCACTTACTGCAGCTACTCTGTATCACAAGAAGGTGCCCTGCATGAGCTGCAGAGGCTGCTACTCCCAGGTGAGTCCTGCTGGGATCAGCCCTGGCCCTCAGGAAACTGCCCACAAACTGGGAAAGATGAAAATAACCACAGCAGCAACACATACAAAACTCAGCAATGCAAAAAGCAGCAGAAGCACTGAGCTGAACCTGGAGCTGCTGCATATTCTTTCTCCCAGATAGTTTTTCTTACTTTTCACGATTAGTACAGTAAACAACAGATGTTGATGAGCAAAAAGAAAAAAAAACCACCAAGGCACCCCCAAGCAACAATGAGAACATTTCCTGATAAGTTCCTTCAGCAGATGTTTTTTCAAACTTGGCTTTAAAGACAACTGAACTAAAGACGATGCATTCTCACTCTTCCATAATATAAGAAAGGTCTGGTGATCACCAGAAGATATTTTAAGTTTTTTAATCATTTAAAAAGTAACTTTCCCAAATGTAAACAAGCTATCTAGTAGCTGGTAAAAGCAAAAGAAGAGCCTTTAAGCATCTAATATGAACAAAAAGTGTATTGGTGTATTTACAGCAATTTTTAAAAAGAGCATAAAAATTGGCTAACTTTTGGAAATAAAAAATCTGCTCATCATCACTTGGATTGATAAGATGTTTCTTTTCCATGATGCAATTTCTGCACATTTTAAGAACTTCCAGTAAAGGATCTGCTATTAGAAACCATAGGGAACACAACCCTATAAATTATCTAACATAAGTTTCTTCCTGGAGATGGTTCACATTGCTTCCTTTCCATTGTCCCTTTCCTAATAGGGCAAGTCAAAGCTTCACTCCCAAAAGACAGACACAGACAAAAGGTGGGGAGGGTGGGAGAAGTTATAAAATCAAGTTTGGCTTGTAATCAGCAGCATAGCTGACTGAATTTCTGGGTACCAGTTAGAGATCTGGCTTCACCATGATTCACCTGACAGAGCTGCTTGGTGCTTGAGGTTCTTGAAAGTCAAGAGATGAGACAAATACTTTTAAAGTACAGAGAGGAAACTGAAAGGGCACTGACAGAAAGTGACAATGTTTACCAAACAGTTCGGTTTTCTCACAGAAAGAGCTACTATGTTTGTTTCTTGTTTCCTAATAAACAGTTTTTCATTAACAGTAAGCCAAACAGTTCAGATTTTCACATAAAGCCACTTATTTCCAAGTCCAGCATAAACTTTACACCACAACAAGGATAACCACCTGATACAAACCCTCCTCAAAGCAACACCTGAAGAATGTGTATTCTAGACAGCACCCTCACATCAAAAACCAGGCAGTATTCTGCTTGCATTTACCCATTATGCTCTACTATTCATATACTTTTTACTACTTTATTCTTCTTACAAAGGTTAGAAATAAAATTTGAAAAAGGAGCAAAAAAAAAAAATCTTACATTGTGACACTGGCTACTACTGGGTCACACAACCTATACAGAATTTGTCTTCTGCTTGGGAGCTTTGTTTACCCCTTCCTGCTTACTAGCTCAGGCAATAGAAGGACTGTGTGAGGGATGAGATAATGGAAATTTATTCGGCTATTAGAGGAAAAACTTAAGGCAACCTTCATCTTCTTACAGAACTCTAACTTTTGACCCTTCTCTACCACTTCTTACACAGAAATACCCATGTGGCTTTGGTTTTCAGACACTTTTGATGAGCACATCTTTATAAATAGTTGTTGCTGCTCTGTTTCTCCAAATTCCTTTCTCTTTACTGCATTACATAATGAGATTTTTCTACTAGCGCTAAAGTATTAACTGATTAAAGATTAACTCACCCCCAGGAGAGACCATCTCAATTAAAAAAATTCCAATCATTGTAGTCACTAAGTCAAACCGCAGCTCTTCTGAGACCAACCCAACTCACCAGCTCCTGTTCTCCTGCTTGCTCCCACAGCCTCCCTTCCACCGCTGCAAGGAGGAAGGCAGGTACCCTGACAGGAGATGCTCATGTAGAGAGCACCTAAAGCTTCCAGTAAGTGACTGGAAACTTACTTACTCCTCCTTTGTGACACGCCAGGTAAAACATTTGTCAAGGGTTTGTTTGTTCTGAAAATGTACATAAGTATGTGAGTTACCCTGTTAGTGTAGCATTAAATGTTTACAAAACAGAAGTTCCGAAGGAAAAAGCGCCCTCTTGAAACCACCACCGTCTCTTCTTGTTGATCCAGACACATCCTGAGATTTGACACTGTAAGGCCTGAAACTCACCTCGGTTCTCACGGGCTCCTCAGACCAGACAGCTGGGAACACTCCGAGGGAATTACCCCGCTCAGCAGCATCCTCAACTGGTTCAAACCTACTCATGGTGCTCTTTAGCAACAAAACCAGCAATTACTACTCCTGTTTTGTCAAAAGCTGCCTACGTAACCTCCACTGAGAGCAGATAATTCAAAACATACTGGGATAAAACATGTAGCCTCAAGGAAAGGAAAAAACCTTAAAAAAAAACGCCGGAAAGCGGAGCCAAGGGCCGAACCAGTCCCACGGCAGCGGCGGCCGCTGTCAGCTCTGCGGAGCCGTCCCCGCTCCTCCGGCCGGGACGCCCGTCTCCAGCGGCTCCCTGCGCGCTAGGCTGTTCCTCGAAAGCCGGGAGCCCGCAGCGCCCTGCCCGAGCGGGATGTCACGCTCTCACAGACGGAACCCTGAGGGACCGGGGCCCTCCGAGCCGCAGCGCGCGGGACGAGCCCCGGCGGGGCTGGGCAGCGGCACCACC